>JACEEZ010022692.1:352500-412500 GCA_016584305.1 Chionoecetes opilio
GGGATGTCCAAACAGAATCTGGGCTGGTGAACGACCGGTGTGGTTGGGAGTCTATCTGAGCTCTAAGAGTCCTCTGTCGAATGCATCACAGTCCAAGTTTCTTGAGGAGGGCCACTTTCAGGATGAGGTGCTTGATGGACTTCACAGCCACCTGGGCGTGGCCGGTGGACTGTGGGTAGTGGGGCGTGGACACGGCATGGCGGACACCCCAACGCTCCAGGAATCCGCCAAACTCCCGACTGGTTAACTGGGGACCGCCATCCGTGCGTAGGCGTACAGGTACGCCCGGTCGCGGAAGAGGTGGCAGAAATGACGGATGGTGGCGGCGGATGTCGTGTCCGAGCCGCAGGAAACCACCGCGGGCCAGCCAGAGTTTCGGTCGACAACCACAAGGAAGGGCTTCCCCGCGGCGTGGAAAAAGTCCGCTGACACCGACTCGAAGGGCCTGGTAGGGTTCTCGTCACACAGCAGGGGCTCCTTCTGCAAGCTCGGCTGCATCGCCCGGCGCTTGGTAGCTTCGGCTCCGCGATGACTGTCATGCAGGCGAGCTAACACGCGGCGGCGAAGGGCAGCGGGGAGAACCACCCGAGCCCCGTACAGGACGAGGTCCTGGTCACAGTACAGGTCCTCCCGTACTTTCCAATATGGGCGCAGGGCGTTGTGAAGGCTGTAGCGGTCACTGGGGAACCCTTGCCTCACACGCTGAAGAAGCTCGGTGTAGGAGGGATCATCCTGGGTCTCGAGGCAGAATTCCTCGAGCGCCAGATCGCCGTTGGTGGGTGGGTCTTCGGTTTCTGATGTTGCCGTGCCACCCAGGGACTCCATAGCCCGCAGGGTCACCGTGTTCCTGACGTAGAGACCTGTTTCAGCGTCCGAGACGTCGTCCTCTGGCGTCAGATGGCAGACGGGTGCGGGAAAGAGCGTCTGGGATACAGAGCTCCTTACCCAAGCGCCACACTGCAGTGAAGACAAACGACAGGATCTTCTTCTTCGGGCGCTGAAGACGGGGGTTCTCTAAGGAATACTGGTTGAGGATAGGGACGAGCGGGCGGTGATCGGTGACGAGGTCAAAGTGCTGCAAACTGGCGAGGTAGTACTTGCACGTTGTCATGGCCCACACTACGGCCAGCAGCTCCAACTCGATGGTGGCGTAGCGGGTCTCAGTGTCCATTAGAAAGCGCGAGCCACACTGAACGAGTCGGAACTGTCCTCCACCGTGATCCTGCAAGAGGGCATACCCGAGACCATGCAGTCGCGAGGCATCTGTTTGCAGAACACTGGGTAGGGCCAGGTCAAAGGTGGGGAGGACTGTTGGACTAGACAAGGCTTCCTTGACCCTCTGGAAGGCTTGGTCATGGTCAGGAGTCCACAGAAAGGTCCTCTTGGGGCTCATCAGCAGGCAGAGGGGTGCAGCAGCAGAGGAAATTTCGGGCATGAACTCTGGCAACTGGTTGGTGAGGCCCAGAAAAGACCTGAGGTCTGTCAGGTTAGCTGGCTTGGGGAAGTCTGTGATGGCACGGACCTTCTCTGTGTCTGCCGCGATGCCATCGTGGGAGAGCTGGTAGCCGCAGAAGGTCACCTCCGGTGCTGCGAGAACCAGCTTCTCAGCGTTTAGCGTAATCCCGTGGGCCCTACGCCTGGCCAGGACATAGTTGACACGGCGAAGGTGTGCGAGGTAGTCCTCGTCGTACAGTAGAATGTCGTCCACTACCTTCACACGCCGCATCACTCCCTGTAACGCGATGTCGCCTCGTAAGCAATGGGCGTCTCCCGTGGCGGCGAAACCCATTGGGCCTCGAAGGTAGCGGAAACGTCCGTGGGGAGTAATGAGTGTGGTCAGTGGCTGATCCTCCTCGGCGAGGGCTCTGCCATTAGCCGCAGAGGGCGTCCAGCGTCCAGAAGTGCCGAGCTTTCGGGTCCACGCTGCGTATCGCCGCGAAGGGTGCAGGCGAGGGGTGTGCAGGGTGGGACACCTGGCTGTGTAGCTGCGAGAGGTTCCTACACCCTGATTTTTTAAAGAAATTTCTAAGAAAAAAAACAAAAAACATTCTAGTAAAATTTACAGATTTTTGACCTACAGATCGTTTTGATGAATTCGCCATGGGTGATAACTTCCGGGATTGAAAAGAGCTTGTGATACATGTGACAGCCTGGTGGTAAATGCTGCATCAACACTACCAGACCATTATTCAACACTAGCAGACATTGCAGAAAATTTTTCATAGAAAAAAAATATAAAAACAGATTTGTTACCGGTAGGTGGTGGTAAAATCTACCAATTATCTCAGTAGGCGCTGGCGGTGGTCCCAAGTGTCTTTCTGCTGCCCTGTTCCCATGTTATTTGGCGTACTGTACAACTTTTAGCTTGTATGCGATAGTATAAGTAAATAGTTTTGATGAATTCGCCATGGGTGATAATTTTCTGGACTGAAAAAAGCTTGTGATACATGTGACAGCCTGGTGGTAAATGATACGTCAACACTACCAGACCATAGGTGGCTTGTTGACGCCAATCTGCCGAGTCGGAAGTTGCCGCGGAACGGCTCCCGCCAGTTTTTTTACATTTGTGCCTATAGCACCTGTAGGCAGTGGTGACCCAAGGCTCGGATGGTAGGCTCTGGAGGTTCACTTGAGGGCTGTGATGGTTGGTCCTCACCCGTGGTGGCGCAGGCAGGATTCTTATAGTGACGCCTGTGATTAGAGGCTCATGCCGCCCCCCTGTGTCCTCCGATGCACTCGCAATCCAAGGCAGAGTTAATGGGCAGGGCATGTGGGTGTTCTTAGGCCACTCGACGGTGCAGAAAGGTTTTGGTTTTCTTCGGGGATCGAACTCGGGTCACCGAGAACGCCAGTCGGAGACGCTAACCACTCCGCTACCGCCTCCCCAAACAACACTAGCAGACATATAGAGTCTTAGCTTGTGATACGTGTAACAGCCTGGTGGTAAATGATGCATCAACACTAGCAGACGATAGGTGGTGCTGTTGGTGCCAATCTGCCGAGGCGGAAGTTGCCGCGGAACGGCTCCCGCCAGTCTTGGCGGGAGTCTCATTCCAACATTCGTCTTGGAAGACGCAGGAGTATTTTTCAGGGTATTTTTTAGGAAAAGAAGTGCGTCTTATAGGCCGTAAAATAGGGTCAGCTATTTGTTTTAATAAGACGGATATTAAAGGCTATTTGGCCATGGAATTAAAACAAAACATTTTTATTGTTATCTCTGTTTCCTATGTTACTTTATCAATTCTTTTAATATTTTATTAATATATTTGTTCATTGTTTATCCCTATTATCATCATCATTCATTTATTTCTTGGTGTGGTGTGTGTGTGTGTGTGTGTGTGTGTGTGTGTGTGTGTGTGTGTGTGTGTGCATGTGTGTTTTCATCTATTTATCCACACCTACAGGCAGCTGTGTGCCTTTCAATGCTTTACAATTGGTAATACAGGCCGCAATACTTTACTACTACAATGGCACTACAGATATAAACCTTAACAATACATTTATATAAACCTATCTGTAAAAAATTCCTCCCCCCCTCCAAATTTGTTTTATATATAGGTAACGTAATATATGTGAGAAAATGAAACCTGCTTTGTGAAATAACTTATAATTATAAAGTCATTGATATAAGTAATTCATTTATTATCTGGTATTTAAATAAGAGATATTTTGGTATAGATGTTAACCCCTTCACGCCCAGATCTTTCCTTGGCTATAAATAATTGTCTGTGTTAACCATAAAATAACGAAGAGTAGTTTAATGTACCAAATGAGTTAGTGGACAAGGATACTAAACAGGTCATAGCTATAAAATATTGCTTATAGTCACTAAAAATCGTCTAATGGTACCCAAATTACAATGGAAATTACGTTCTGGGCCTCAAGGGGTTAACATTATGAAGTTTAGTGAAGTTACTCCTAATTTATTGTGATATAGACAACGGGGTGTGGGTGGGATGGTGTATGTCTGTGTGTATATATGTATAGACACCAATTTTAAAAGCATTCTCTCTCTTTCTCTCTTTGTCTCTCTGTTTCTACTTCTCTCTCTCTCTACTTGTCTGTCTGTCTCTCTCTTCCCTATCTCATTCTCTCATTCTGTATCTCTCTCTCTCTCTCTCTCTCTCTCTCTCTCTCTCTCTCTCTCTCTCTCTCTCTCTCTCTCTCTCTCTCTCTCTCTCTCTCTCTCTCCCTATCTCTCTCTCTCTCTCTCTCTCTCTCCTATCTTTCTCTCTGTCTGTCTTTTTTTCTCGCTGTCTCTCTCTCTCTCTCTCTCTCTCTCTCTCTCTCTCTTCTCTCTTCTCCTCTCTCTCTCTCTCTCTCTCTTCTTCTCTTCTCTCTCTCTCTTCTCGTCTTCTCTCTCTTTTTTCTCGCTGTCTGTCTGTCTTTCTCTGTCTATCTACCTCTCTCTCTCTCTCTGACACTCTCTCTGACACTCTCTCTCTCTCTCTCTCTCTCACAGTCTAGGGGATGGAGTCCGCTATCCCGTGAGAGGAGAGACCACCACCAACCACCATCACCACCACAACCACCTCCACAACCATCCCTTCACCACCACCACCACCACCTCTTCCTCCACCACCACCACCACCACCACTCCCGTGCAATCCTATGGCAGTACTCAGATCAGGTAGATTTTGTGTCCTCTTCCTCCTCCTCCTCCTCCTCCTCCTCCTCCTCCTCCTCCTCTTCCTTTTTCTTCTGTTTTTGATATTTATTAAATTTTTATTTTTTCCATTTTTTCATTTTTTTAGATTTTTTCTCATAATTAATCTTTTTTTTTACTTGTTTCGTTGATTTTTTTTTTTTCTCCTCTCTCTCTCTCCTCTCTCTCTCTCTCTCTCTCTCTCTCTCTCTCTCTCTCTCTCTCTCTCTCTCTCTCTCTCTCTCTCTCTCTCTCTCTCTCTCTCTCTCTCTCTCTCTCTCTCTCTCTTCTCTCTCTCTCTCTCTCTCCTACTTGTCTCTCTCTCTCTCTCTCTCTCTTACTGTGTCTCTCTCTCTCTCTCTCTCTCTCTTCTCTCTCTCTCTCTCTCTCTCTCTCTCTCTCTCTCTCTCTCTCTCTCTCTCTCTCTCTCTCTCTCTCTTGCATGTTATTAAAAAATTGCATGTTTTATAATTTTTTTTATCATGTTTTACTAAGTTTTAATTGCATGTTAATTTATTGTTTTATTTGCATTTAATTCTTTAGTTATTTATATTATTTCTCGTTATTAAAAAAAAACCTTGCCATTCTTTTTTCATTTTCACTTTTTGTTATTAAAATTTTCTGTCTAATCCAAATTTATCATGGTAGCTAAAAATTATTATTATTATTATTTTTGCATGAAGTGTGTGTGTGAAATATTAAAGGTGTGTGTGTGTGTGTGTGTGTGTGTTAGTGTGTGTGTTTACCTAGTAGTGATACAGGGGCAATGAGATGCACTGGGGGTCCCGTCTCCTTGTCTCAATGGGTCAATCTTAGCCTTAAAAACATGAATACTTTTGGCATCTATAATTTCACTGTCCAGGCTATTCCACATATCAATGCACTGCTAGGGAAAGCTGTCCTTCTTAATGTCCTTCAGGCACCTTGTTGTAAGCTTCTTCCTATGACCTCTTGTGGCTCCTACATACCTGTCCTCTTTGTCATTTCCCTGCATTCCTGACATGGCTCTTGTGGCTCCTACGTCCCATACACACATGTCCTCTTTGTCATTTCCCTCCATTCCTGACATGGCTCTTGTGGCTCCTACGTCCCATACACACATGTCTCTGTCATTTCCCTGCATTCCTGACATGGCTCTTGTGGCTCCTACGTCCCATACACACATGTCTCTGTCATTTCCCTCCATTCCTGACATGGCTCTTGTGGCTCCTACGTCCCATACACACATGTCTCTTTGTCATTTCCCTGCACTTCCTGACATGGCTCTTGTGGCTCCTACGTCCCATACACACATGTCCTCTTTGTCATTTCCCTGCATTCCTGACATGGCTCTTGTGGCTCCTACATCCCATACACACATGTCTCTTTGTCATTTCCCTGCATTCCTGACATGGCTCTTGTGGCTCCTACGTCCCCATACACACATGTCCTCTTTGTCATTTCCCTCCATTCCTGACATGGCTCTTGTGGCTCCTACGTCCCATACACACATGTCCTCTTTGTCATTTCCCTCCATTCCTGACATGGCTCTTGTGGCTCCTACGTCCCATACATACATGTCCTCTTTGTCATTTCCCTGCATTCCTGACATGGCTCTTGTGCTCTACGTCCCATACACACATGTCCTCTTTGTCATTTCCTGCATCCTGACATGGCTCTTGTGGCTCCTACGCCATACATACATGTCCTCTTGTCATTTCCCTGCATTCCTGACATGGCTCTTGTGGCTCCTACGTCCATACACACATGTCCTCTTGTCATTTCCCCCATCCTGACATGCTCTTGTGGCTCCTACGTCCATACACACATGTCTCTTGTCATTCCTGCATTCCTGACATGGCTCTTGTGGTCTAGTCCCATACCACATGTCCTCTTTGTCATTTCCCTCCATTCCTGACATGGCTCTTGTGGGCTCCTACGTCCTACATACATGTCCTCTTTGTCATGTTCCTGCATTCCTGACATGCTCTTGTGGCCCTACGTCCCAACATACATGTCCTCTTGTCATTCCTGCATTCCTGACATGGCTCTTGTGGCTCCTACGTCCCCTACCACATGTCCTCTTTGTCATTTCCCTCCATTCCTGACATGGCTCTTGTGGCTCCTACGTCCCATACACACCATGTCTCTGTCATTCCCTGCATTCCCGACATGGCTCTGTGCTCCTAGTCCCCATACACACATGTCTCTTTGTCATTTCCCTGCATTCCTGACATGGCTCTGTGGCTCCTACGTCCCATACACACATGTCTCTGTCATTTCCCTCCATTCCTGACATGGCTCTTGTGGCTCCTACGTCCCATACACACATGTCTCTTTGTCATTTCCCTGCATTCCTGACATGGCTCTTGTGGCTCCTACGTCCCATACACACATGTCCTCTTTGTCATTTCCCTGCATTCCTGACATGGCTCTTTACATTGCTATCAAGTCTCCTCTTCTTCTTCTTTCTTGCAATGAAGGCAACAACAGTGTCTTGAGCCTCGCCTCATAAGTCAGGTCTGGCAGGCTGGGAACACTCTTTGTGGCTGCCTCTGTATTCCTGCTATATTCTTGACATCCTTCCTCTTAGACCAAACTACCGTGGCGTACTGCTGTCTAGGGTGTGTGTGTGTGTGTGTGTGTGTGAGATGTGTGTGTGTGTGTGTGTGTGTCCTAACACGTCACAACATGTCAGATTATTGTTCCCTTATCTCTTCACAGACGCACACTGATTGTAAAGTTAAGAGAAAGGTACTTATCCACCCACCCACCCACTCAACCCACCCACCCACCCACACGCCCTCTTAACCCACCCACACACCCAACCCACCCACACGCCCTCCTAACCCACACGCCCTCCTAACCCACCCACCCACCCACACGCCCACTCAACCCACCCACCCACACCCACCACCCCACACCACCCACCCACACCACCCACCCACCCACCCACCCACCCACCCACACCCACCCCACCCACCCACCCACCCACCCACCCACCCACCCACACTAAAATAAATTAAAAGCTATATATTTGTTACCCCTAAAACAACTTCACAAAATAAACTTCCATAAGCTTATAGAAAAGTGTAGTTATTTTTCTATGTATGAATGTATGTGTGTATGTCTACCCTCACCAACACTATAGTCGCCACTGCACTAGTTGCCAGGCGCCACCATATAAATTACGAATGTTAGCATCACTACAGCCTTGTATGTGCCACTGAAGACAGGTACATCATATAAACTACTGTGCATGTCTCTTCAGTGGCACATACTAGGCTGTAGTGATGCTAACATTCATAATACAGTAAAGCCTCTGATATTGGGACTATTGGGCCAAGGAGTGGTCCGAGTAATGCAAGGATCCGAATAATGGGGGGGTATGTATAAAAAAAAAAAAAAAAAAAAAAAAGTATCTAGGAAATTTGGATCGCTAAAAAAAAAAAAAAAAAAAAAAATCTAGGTGTATATATAGCTAGGAAATTTCGACCCCCCTAAAACAAAAAAATAAAAAAAAATAAAAATTCTAGGTGTAGGAATAGCTAGGAAATGTTGACCCCTAAAAAAAAAAAAAAAAAAAAAAAAAAAAAAAAGATCCGAATGATGAGGGTCCGAATACGAGAGATTTTACTGTAGTATATGCATGGCGCCTGGCGACTATAGTGTTGGTGAGGGTAGTTAACACACATACATATACACATCACTTTAATTCTATAATTATTTGTTCTCTTATATTTGTAGATTATGATAGCTGGCTGTTGTCCCCTCCCTAGTAGCCTTGTTAGCTGTAGTGTGGCTACGGGATTTATTTGCGTTTGTTTCTAGTTGTTTGTTTATTAGCTGGTTATGATTGTGTAGCTGTGTGTGTGTGTGTGTGCGTGCGTGTGTGTGGTGTGTGTGTGTGTGTGTGTTTTTTAACCCGACAGACATTCGTTGGTACTGAAGAGTGGACAGATTTTTTTTCTTTCTCTCTCTCTCTCTCTCTCTCTCTCTCTCTCTCTCTCTCTCTCTCTCTCTCTCTCTCTCTCTCTCTCTCTCTCTCTCTCTCTCTCTCTCTCTCTCAATTATTTCTATGCTATTTCATTTTCTTTCAATGTTGACAATCTTTATTTCTCTAAACTTTTTTTATTAGATCGGCTAAACTAGAAATATTCTTCATAGCTTCTCTCTGTATTCTCTCAATGTGTGTGTGTGTGTGTGTGTATTCATCTAGTTGTAACATACAGGAAAAGAGCTATGCTCGTGTGTGTGTGTGTGTGGTGAGTGGGCGCGATAAAAAAAAGATTATCACGATAACCGATACATCGATAACGATAACCTTATCGGCAATAACCGATAATCGATAACTGGCGATAAATTTATCGCCCGATAAGGCGATAACCGATAAATTGATAAATCCAAAATTCTGATACTAGCGATAACGATATTGATATTTTAAATAAAAATCTAAATGCTATCATAAAGCTGTGTAGAAAACCCTTCATTTACCTTTTGCACACTACTTTTAAATTCATGTTTATCCGTCTCTGTCACTATGAAAAGTTTGTTTTTTAAGTAAAATTACGTACATTGAAAGGTTTAAACTACTAAAATGTCTTTTGCACAGCCACGTTAGACCAGGTTCTGCCAGTTTCCCCTCTCATAACATGAGCATGTGAAGTTTCATCAGACGGAGCTCCTCTTGGCCCTGTTGATTCTCTTGCAAGGGAGAACAAGCGCTCCACCGCGGTGTCTGGACGGCATGCCGTGTTGTGCTTCAAGAAGAGTCAATGCTACCTTCTCACTGTTGATGTCCTTGCCAAGGAAGAACAAACAGACTCCACCGCGTGCGCTGGACGGCATTCGCCGTGTTGTGCTAAGAAGAGGTCAAGGACCACCTTCTCACTGTTGTATGTCCTTGCCAGGGAAACAAGCGCTCACCGCGCGCTGGTCGGCTCGCCATGTTGTGCCTCAAGAAGAGGTATGACATCCTTCTCATGTTATGTCCTTGCAAGGGAAACAAAGCGCTCCACCGCGGCGATGGACGGCATCGCCCGTGGGTGCCTAAAGATAGGTCAAGAGCACTTCTCACTAATGTGATGTCCTTGCCAAGGGAGAACAGCGCTCCACGCGGCCTGGACGGCATCCCGTGTTGTGCCTCACAGAGAGTTCAAGGAGACCTTCTCACTGTTGATGTCCTTGCCAAGTGAGAACAAGCGCTTCCACGCGCTGGACGGCATGCCGTGTTGTTGCCTCAAGAAGAGGTCAAGAGACCTTCTCACTGTTGAAGTCCTTGCCAAGGAGAACTAGCGCTCCACAGCGCGCTGGACGGCATCGCCGTGTTGTGCCTCAAGAAGAGTCAAGGAGCACTTCTCACTGTTGATGCCTTGCCAAGGGTAGAACAAGCCTCCACCGCGGCGCGACGGCATCGCCGTTGGTGCCTCAAGAAGAGGTCAAGAGAGCACCTCTCACTGTTGATGTCCTTGCCAAGGGAGAACAAGCGCTCCACCGCGGCGCTGGACGGCATCGCCGTGTTGTGCCTCAAGAAGAGGTCAAGGAGCACCTTCTCACTGTTGATGTCCTTGCCAAGGGAAAACAAGCGCTCCACCGCGGCGCTGGACGGCATCGCCGTGTTGTGCCTCAAGAAGAGGTCAAGGAGCACCTTCTCACTGTTGATGTCCTTGCCAAGGGAGAACAAGCGCTCCACCGCGGCGCTGGACGGCATCGCCGTGTTGTGCCTCAAGAAGAGGTCAAGGAGCACCTTCTCACTGTTGATGTCCTTGCCAAGGGAGAACAAGCGCTCCACCGCGGCGCTGGACGGCATCGCCGTGTTGTGCCTCAAGAAGAGGTCAAGGAGCACCTTCTCACTGTTGATGTCCTTTGCCAAGGGAGAACAAGCGCTCCACCGCGGCGCTGGACGGCATCGCCGTGTTGTGCCTCAAGAAGAGGTCAAGGAGCACCTTCTCACTGTTGATGTCCTTGCCAAGGAAGAACAAGCGCTTCCACCGCGGCGCTGGACGGCATCGCCGCTGTTGTGCCTCAAGAAGAGGTCAATGAGCACCTTCTCACTGTTGATGTCCTGCCAAGGGAGAACAAGCGCTCCACCGCGGCGCTGGACGGCATCGCCGTGTTGTGCCTCAAGAAGAGGTCAATGAGCACCTTCTCACTGTTGATGTCCTTGCCAAGGGAGAACAAGCGCTCCACCTGCTGGCGCTGGACGGCATCGCCGTGTTGTGCCTCAAGAAGAGGTCAAGGACACCTTCTCACTGTTGATGTCCTTGCCAAGGGAGAAACAAGCGCTCCACCGCGGCGCTGGACGGCATCGCCGTGTTGTGCCTCAAGAAGAGGTCAATGAGCACCTTCTCATGTTGATGTCCTTGCCAAGGGAGAACAAGCGCTCCACCGCTGGCGCTGGACGGCATCGCCGTGTTGTGCCTCAAGAAGAGGTCAAGGAGCACCTTCTCAATGTTGATGTCCTTGCCAAGGGAGAACAAGCGCTCCACCGCGGCGCTGGACGGCATCGCCGTGTTGTGCATCAAGAAGAGGTCAATGACCACCTTCTCACTGTTGATGTTCTTGCCAAGGGAGAACAAGCGCTCCACCGCGGCGCTGGACGGCATCGCCGTGTTGTGCATCAAGAAGAGGTCAATGAGCACCTTCTCACTGTTGATGTCCTTGCCAAGGGAGAACAAGCGCTCCACCGCGGCACTGGACGGCACGCCGCTGTTGTGCCTCAAGAAGAGGTCAAGGAGCACCTTCTCACTGTTGATGTCCTTGCCAAGGGAGAACAAGCGCTCCACCGCGGCGCTGGACGGCATCGCCGTGTTGTGCCTCAAAAAGAGGTCAATGACCACCTTCTCACTGTTGATGTCCTTGCCAAGGGAAAACAAGCGCTCCACCGCGGCGCTGGACGGCATCGCCGTGTTGTGCCTCAAGAAGAGGTCAATGAGCACCTTCTCACTGTTGATGTCCTTGCCAAGGGAGAACAAGCGCTCCACCGCGGCACTGGACGGCATCGCCGTGTTGTGCCTCAAGAAGAGGTCAAGGAGCACCTTCTCACTGTTGATGTCCTTGCCAAGGGGAACAAGCGCTCCACCGCGGCGCTGGACGGCATCGCCGTGTTGTGCCTCAAAAGAGGTCAAGGAGCACCTTCTCACTGTTGATGTCCTTGCCAAGGGAGAACAAGCGCTCCACCGCGGCGCTGGACGGCATCGCCGTGTTGTGCCTCAAGAAGAGGCAAGGAGCACACTTCTCACTGTTGATGTCCTTGCCAAGGGAAACAAGCGCTCCACCGCGGCGCTGGACGGCATCGCCGTGTTGTGCTCAAGAAGAGGTCAAGGAGCACCTTCTCACTGTTTGATGTCCTTGCCAAGGGAGAACAAGCGCTCCACCGCGGCGCTGGAACGGCATCGCCGTGTTGTGCCTCAAGAAGAGGTCAATGAGCACCTTCTCACTGTTGATGTCCTTGCCAAGGGAGAACAAGCGCTCCACCGCGGCGCTGGACGGCATCGCCGCGTTGTGCCTCAAGAAGAGGTCAATGACACCTTCTCACTGTTGATGTCCTTGCCAAGGGAAACAAGCACTCCACCGCGGCGCTGGACGGCATCGCCGTGTTGTGCCTCAAGAAGAGGTCAAGAGCACCTTCTCACTGTTGATGTCTCTTGCCAAGGTAGAACAAGCGCTCCACCGCGGCGCTGGATGGCATCGCCGTGTTGTGCCTCAAGAAGAGGTCAAGAGCACCTTCTCACTGTTGATGTCCTTGCCAAGGGAGAACAAGCGCTCCACCACGGCGCTGGACGGCATCGCCGTGTTGTGCCTCAAGAAGAGGTCAAGGAGCACCTTCTCACTGTTGACGTCCTTGCCAAGGGAGAACAAGCGCTCCACCGCGGCGCTGGACGGCATCGCCGTGTTCTGCCTCAAGAAGAGGTCAAGGAGCACCTTCTCACTGTTGATGTCCTTGCCAAGGGAGAACAAGCGCTCCACCGCGGCGCTGGACGGCATCGCCGGTTGTGCCTCAAGAAGAGGTCAAGGAGCACCTTCTCACTGTTGATGTCCTTGCCAAGGGAGAACAAGCGCTCCACCGCGGCGCTGGAACGGCATCGCCGTGTTGTGCCTCAAGAAGAGGTCAAGGAGCACCTTCTCACTGTTGATGTCCTTGCCAAGGGAGAACAAGCGCTCCACCGCGGCGCTGGATGGCATCGCCGTGTTGTGCCTCAAGAAGAGGTCAAGGAGCACCTTCTCACTGTTGATGTCCTTGCCAAGGGAGAACAGCGCTCCACCGCAGCGCTGGACGGCATCGCCGTGTTGTGCCTCAAGAAGAGGTCAAGGAGCACCTTCTCACTGTTGATGTCCTTGCCAAGGGAAAACAAGCGCTCCACCGCGGCGCTGGACGGCATCGCCGTGTTGTGCCTCAAGAAGAGGTCAAGGAGCACCTTCTCACTGTTGATGTCCTTGCCAAGGGAGAACAAGCGCTCCAACCGCAGCGCTGGACGGCATCGCCATGTGTGTGCCTCAAGAAGAGGTCAAGTGAGCACCTTCTCACTGTTGATGTCCTTGCCAAGGGAGAACAAGCGCTCACCGCGGCGCGGCGCATCGCGTGTTGTGCAGAGGTCAAGGAGAACAAGCGCCCACCGGGCTGGACGGCATCGCCGTGTTGTGCCTCAAGAAGAGGTCAAGGAGCACCTTTTCACTGTTGATGTCCTTGCCAAGGAAGAACAAGCGCTCCACCGCGGCGCTGGACGGCATCGCCGCGTTGTGCCTCAAGAAGAGGTCAATGACACCTTCTCACTGTTGATGTCCTTGCCAAGGGAGAACAAGCGCTCCACCGCGGCGCTGGACGGCATCGCCGCGTTGTGCCTCAAGAAGAGGTCAATGGAGCACCTTCTCACTGTTGATGTCCTTGCCAAGGGAAACAAGCGCTCCACTGTGGCGCTGGACGGCATCGCCGTGTTGTGCCTCAAGAAGAGGTCAATGACACCTTCTCACTGTTGATGTCCTTGCCAAGGGAGAACAAGCGCTCCACCGCGGCGCTGGACGGCATCGCCGCGTTGTGCCTCAAGAAGAGGTCAATGAGCACCTTCTCAATGTTGATGTCCTTGCCAAGGGAGAAACAAGCGCTCCACCGTGGCGCTGGACGGCATCGCCGTGTTGTGCCTCAAGAAGAGGTCAAGGAGCACCTTCTCACTGTTGATGTCCTTGCCAAGGGAGAACAAGCGCTCCACCGCGGCGCTGGACGGCATCGCCGTGTTGTGCCTCAAGAAGAGGTCAATGAGCACCTTCTCACTGTTGATGTCCTTGCCAAGGGAGAACAAGCGCTCCACCGCGGCGCTGGACGGCATCGCCGTGTTGTGCCTCAAGAAGAGGTCAAGAGCACCTTCTCACTGTTGATGTCCTTGCCAAGGGAGAACAAGCGCTCCACCGCGGCACTGGACGGCATCGCCGTTTGTGCCTCAAGAAGAGGTCAAGGAGCACCTTCTCACTGTTGATGTCCTTGCCAAGGGAAACAAGCGCTCCACCGCGGCGCTGGACGGCATCGCCGTGTTGTGCCTCAAAAGAGGTCAATGACCACCTTCTCACTGTGATGTCCTTGCCAAGGGAGAACAAGCGCTCCACCGCGGCGCTGGACGGCATCGCCGTGTTGTGCCTCAAGAAGAGGTCAATGAGCACCTTCTCACTGTTGATGTCCTTGCCAAGGGAGAACAAGCGCTCCACCGCGGCACTGGACGCATCGCCGTGTTGTGCCTCAAGAAGAGGTCAAGGAGCACCTTCTCACTGTTGATGTTCCTTGCCAAGGGAGAACAAGCGCTCCACCGCGGCGCTGGACGGCATCGCCGTGTTGTGCCTCAAAAGAGGTCAAGAGCACCTTCTCACTGTTGATGTCCTTGCCAAGGGAAGAACAAGCGCTCCACCGCGGCGCTGGACGGCATCGCCGATGTTGTGCCTCAAGAAGAGGTCAAGGAGCACCTTCTCACTGTTGATGTCCTTGCCAAGGGAAACAAGCGCTCCACCGCGGCGCTGGAACGGCATCGCCGGTTGTGCCTCAAGAAGAGGTCAATGAGCACCTTCTCACTGTTGATGTCCTTGCCAAGGGAGAACAAGCGCTCCACCGCGGCGCTGGACGGCATCGCCGTGTTGTGCCTCAAGAAGAGGTCAATGAGCACCTTCTCACTGTTGATGTCCTTGCCAAGGGAGAACAAGCGCTCCACCGCGGCGCTGGACGGCATCGCCGCGTTGTGCCTCAAGAAGAGGTCAATGACCACCTTCTCACTGTTGATGTTCTTGCCAAGGGTAGAACAAGCACTCCACCGCGGCGCTGGACGGCATCGCCGTGTTGTGCCTCAAGAAGAGGTCAAGGAGCACCTTCTCACTGTTGATGTCCTTGCCAAGGGAGAACAAGCGCTCCACCGCGGCGCTGGATGGCATCGCCGTGTTGTGCCTCAAGAAGAGGTCAAGGAGCACCTTCTCACTGTTGATGTCCTTGCCAAGGGAGAACAAGCGCTCCACCACGGCGCTGGACGGCATCGCCGTGTTGTGCCTCAAGAAGAGGTCAAGGAGCACCTTCTCACTGTTGATGTCCTTGCCAAGGAGAACAAGCGCTCCACCGCGGCGCTGGACGGCATCGCCGTGTTCTGCCTCAAGAAGAGGTCAAGGAGCACCTTCTCACTGTTGATGTCCTTGCCAAGGGAGAACAAGCGCTCCACCGCGGCGCTGGGACGGCATCGCCGTGTTGTGCCTCAAGAAGAGGTCAAGGAGCACCTTCTCACTGTTGATGTCCTTGCCAAGGGAGAACAAGCGCTCCACCGCGGCGCTGGACGGCATCGCCGTGTTGTGCCTCAAGAAGAGGTCAAGGAGCACCTTCTCACTGTTGATGTCCTTGCCAAGGGAGAACAAGCGCTCCACCGCGGCGCTGGATGGCATCGCCGTGTTGTGCCTCAAGAAGAGGTCAAGAGCACCTTCTCACTGTTGATGTCCTTGCCAAGGGAGAAACAAGCGCTCCACCGCAGCGCTGGACGGCATCGCCGTGTTGTGCCTCAAGAAGAGGTCAAGAGCACCTTCTCACTGTTGATGTCCTTGCCAAGGGAAAACAAGCGCTCCACCGCGGCGCTGGACGGCATCGCCGTGTTGTGCCTCAAGAAAGGTCAATGAGCACCTTCTCACTGTTGATGTCCTTGCCAAGGGAGAACAAGCGCTCCACCGCGCGCTGGACGGCATCGCCATGTTGTCCTCAAGAAGAGGTCAAGGAGCACCTTCTCACTGTTGATGTCCTTGCCAAGGGAGAACAAGCGCTCCACCGCGGCGCTGGACGGCATCGCCGTGTTGTGCCTCAAGAAGAGGTCAATGACCACCTTCTCACTGTTGATGTCCTTGCCAAGGGAGAACAAGCGCTCCACCGCGGCGCTGGACGGCATCGCCGTGTTGTGCCTCAAGAAGATGGTCAAGGAGCACCTTCTCACTGTTGATGTCCTTGCCAAGGGAGAACAAGCGCTCCACCGCGGCGCTGGACGGCATCGCCGGTTGTGCCTCAAGAAGAGGTCAAGGAGCACCTTCTCACTGTTGATGTCCTTGCCAAGGGAGAAACAAGCGCTCCACCGCGGCGCTGGACGGCATCGCCGTGTTGTGCCTCAAGAAGAGGTCAAGGAGCACCTTCTCACTGTTGATGTCCTTGCCAAGGGAAAACAAGCGCTCCACCGCGGCGCTGGACGGCATCGCCGTGTTGTGCCTCAAGAAGAGTCAAGGAGCACCTTCTCACTGTTGATGTCCTTGCCAAGGGAGAACAAGCGCTCCACCGCGGCGCTGGACGGCATCGCCGTGTTGTGCCTCAAGAAGAGGTCAAGAGCACCTTCTCACTGTTGATGTCCTTGCCAAGGGAGAACAAGCGCTCCACCGCGGCGCTGGACGGCATCGCCGTGTTGTGCCTCAAGAAGAGGTCAATGAGCACCTTCTCACTGTTGATGTCCTTGCCAAGGGAGAACAAGCGCTCCACCGCGGCGCTGGACGGCATCGCCGTGTTGTGCCTCAAGAAGAGGTCAAGACCACCTTCTCACTGTTGATGTCTTGCCAAGGGAGAACAAGCGCTCCACCGCGGCGCTGGACGGCATCGCCGTGTTGTGCCTCAAGAAGAGGTCAAGACCACCTTCTCACTGTTGATGTCCTTGCCAAGGCAACAAGCGCTCCACCGCGGCGCTGGACAGCATCGCCGTGTTGTGCCTCAAGAAGAGGTCAAGAGCACCTTCTCACTGTTGATGTCCTTGCCAAGGGAGAACAAGCGCTCCACCGCGGCGCTGGACGGCATCGCCGTTGCTGTGCCTCAAGAAGAGTCAAGGAGCACCTTCTCACTGTTGATGTCCTTGCCAAGGGAGAACAAGCGCTCCACCGCGGCGCTGGACGGCATCGCCGTGTTGTGCCTCAAGAAGAGGTCAAGGAGCACCTTCTCACTGTTGATGTCCTTGCCAAGGGAGAACAAGCGCTCCACCGCGGCGCTGGACGCATCGCCGTGTTGTGCCTCAAGAAGAGTCAAGGAGCACCTTCTCACTGTTGATGTCCTTGCCAAGGGAGAACAAGCGCTCCACCGCGGCGCTGGATGGCATCGCCGTGTTGTGCCTCAAGAAGAGGTCAAGAGCACCTTCTCACTGTTGATGTCCTTGCAAGGGAGAACAAGCGCTCCACCGTGGCGCTGGACGGCATCGCCGTGTTGTGCCTCAAGAAGAGGTCAATGGACCACCTTCTCACTGTTGATGATCCTTGCCAAGGGAGAACAAGCGCTCCACCGCGGCGCTGGACGGCATCGCCACGTGTTGTGCCTCAAGAAGAGGTCAAGGAGCACCTTCTCACTGTTGATGTCCTTGCCAAGGGAGAACAAGCGCTCCACCGCGGCGCTGGACGGCATCGCCGTGTTGTGCCTCAAGAAGAGGTCAAGGAGCACCTTCTCACTGTTGATGTCCTTGCCAAGGGAGAACAAGCGCTCCACCGCGGCGCTGGACGGCATCGCCGTGTTGTGCCTCAAGAAGAGGTCAAGGAGCACCTTCTCACTGTTGATGTCCTTGCCAAGGGAGAACAAGCGCTCCACCGCGGCGCTGGACGGCATCGCCGTGTTGTGCCTCAAGAAGAGGTCAAGGAGCACCTTCTCACTGTTGATGTCCTTGCCAAGGGAGAACAAGCGCTCCACCGCGGCGCTGGAGGCATCGCCGTGTTGTGCCTCAAGAAGAGGTCAAGGAGCACCTTCTCACTGTTGATGTCCTTGCCAAGGGAGAAACAAGCGCTCCACCGCGGCGCTGGACGGCATCGCCGTGTTGTCCTCAAGAAGAGGTCAAGGAGCACCTTCTCACTGTTGATGTCCTTGCCAAGGGAGAACAAGCGCTCCACCGCGGCGCTGGACGGCATCGCCGTGTTGTGCCTCAAGAAGAGGTCAAGGAGCCACCTTCTCACTGTTGATGTCCTTGCCAAGGGAGAACAAGCGCTCCACCGCGGCGCTGGACGGCATCGCCTGTTGTGCCTCAAGAAGAGGTCAAGGAGCACCTTCTCACTGTTGATGTCCTTGCCAAGGGAAAACAAGCGCTCCACCACGGCGCTGGACGGCATCGCCGTGTTGTGCCTCAAGAAGAGGTCAAGGAGCACCTTCTCACTGTTGATGTCCTTGCCAAGGGAGAACAAGCGCTCCACCGCGGCGCTGGACGGCATCGCCGTGTTGTGCCTCAAGAAGAGGTCAATGACCACCTTCTCACTGTTGATGTCCTTGCCAAGGGAAGAACAAGCGCTCCACCGCGGCGCTGGACGGCATCGCCGTGTTGTGCCTCAAGAAGAGGTCAATGGAGCACCTTCTCACTGTTGAATCCTTGCCAAGGGAGAAACAAGCGCTCCACCGCGGCGCTGGACGGCATTCGCCGTGTTGTGCCTCAAGAAGAGGTCAATGACCACCTTCTCACTGTTGATATCCTTGCCAAGGGAGAACAAGCGCTCCACCGCGGCGCTGGACGGCATCGCCGTGTTGTGCCTCAAGAAGAGGTCAAGAGCACCTTCTCACTGTTGATGTCCTTGCCAAGGGAGAACAAGCGCTCCACCGCGGCGCTGGACGGCATCGCCGTGTTGTGCCTCAAGAAGAGGTCAAGGAGCACCTTCTCACTGTTGATGTCCTTGCCAAGGGAGAACAAGCCTCCACCGCGGCGCTGGACGGCATCGCCGTGTTGTGCCTCAAGAAGAGGTCAAGAGCACCTTCTCACTGTTGATGTCCTTGCCAAGGGAGAACAAGCGCTCCACCGCGGCGCTGGACGGCATCGCCGTGTTGTGCCTCAAGAAGAGGTCAAGAAGCAACCTTCTCACTGTTGATGTCCTTGCCAAGGGAGAACAAGCGCTCCACCGCGGCGCTGGACGGCATCGCCGTGTTGTCCTCAAGAAGAGGTCAATGACACCTTCTCACTGTTGATGTCCTTGCCAAGGGAGAACAAGCGCTCCACCGCGGCGCTGGACGGCATCGCCGTGTTGTAGCCTCAAGAAGAGGTCAATGACACCTTCTCACTGTTGATGTCCTTGCCAAGGGAGAACAAGCGCTCCACCGCGGCGCTGGACGGCATCGCCGGTGTTGTGCCTCAAGAAGAGGTCAAGGAGCACCTTCTCACTGTTGATGTCCTTGCCAAGGGAGAACAAGCGCTCCACCAGCGGCGCTGGGCGGCATCGCCGTGTTGTGCCTCAAGAAGAGGTCAATGACCACCTTCTCACTGTTGATGTCCTTGCCAAGGGAGAACAAGCGCTCCACCGCGGCGCTGGACGGCATCGCGTGTTGTGCCTCAAGAGAGGTCAAGGAGCACCTTCTCACTGTTGATGTCCTTGCCAAGGGAGAAACAAGCGCTCCACCGCGGCGCTGGACGGCATCGCCGTGTTGTACCTCAAGAAGAGGTCAATGACCACCTTCTCACTGTGATGTCCTTGCCAAGGGAGAACAAGCGCTCCACCGCGGCGCTGGACGGCATCGCCCGTTTGTGCCTCAAGAAGAGGTCAAGAGCACCTTCTCACTGTTGATGTCCTTGCCAAGGGAGAACAAGCGCTCCACCGCGGCGCTGGACGGCATCGCCGTGTTGTGCTCAAGAAGAGGTCAAGGAGCACCTTCTCACTGTTATGTCCTTGCCAAGGGAGAACAAGCGCTCCACCGCGGCGCTGGACGGCATCGCGTGTTGTGCCTCAAGAAGAGGTCAAGAGCACCTTCTCACTGTTGATGTCCTTGCCAAGGGAGAACAAGCGCTCCACCGCGGCGCTGGACGCATCGCCGTGTTGTGCCTCAAGAAGAGGTCAGGAGCACCTTCTCACAGTTGATGTCCTTGCCAAGGGAGAAACAAGCGCTCCACCGCGGCGCTGGACGGCATCGCCGTGTTGTGCCTCAAGAAGAGGTCAAGGAGCACCTTCTCACTGTTGATGTCCTTGCCAAGGGAAACAAGCGCTCCACCGCGGCGCTGGACGGCATCGCCGTGTTGTGCCTCAAGAAGAGGTCAATGACCACCTTCTCATGTTGATGTCCTTGCCAAGGGAGAACAAGCGCTCCACCCGGCGCTGGACGGCATCGCCGTGTTGTGCCTCAAGAAGAGGTCAAGGAGCACCTTCTCACTGTTGATGTCCTTGCCAAGGAGAACAACGCTCCACCACGGCGCTGGACGGCATCGCCGTGTTGTGCCTCAAGAAGAGGTCAATGACCACCTTCTCACTGTTGATGTCCTTGCCAAGGGAGAACAAGCGCTCCACCGCGGCGCTGGACGGCATCGCCGTGTTGTGCCTCAAGAAGAGGTCAATGAGCACCTTCTCACTGTTGATGTCCTTGCCAAGAGAGAACAAGCGCTCCACCCGCGGCGCTGGACGGCATCGCCGTGTTGTGCCTCAAGAAGAGGTCAATGACCACCTTCTCACTGTTGATGTTCTTGCCAAGGGAGAACAAGCGCTCCACCGCGGTGCTGGACGGCATCGCCGTGTTGTGCCTCAAGAAGAGGTCAATGACCACCTTCTCACTGTTGATGTTCCTTGCCAAGGGAGAACAAGCGCTCCACCCGGCGCTGGACGGCATCGCCGTGTTGTGCCTCAAGAAGAGGTCAAGGAGCACCTTCTCACTGTTGATGTCCTTGCCAAGGGGAGAACAAGCGCTCCACCGCGGCGCTGGACGGCATCGCCGCGTTGTGCCTCAAGAAGAGGTCAAGAGCACCTTCTCACTGTTGATGTCCTTGCCAAGGGAGAACAAGCGCTCCACCGCGGCGCTGGACGGCATCGCCGTGTTGTGCCTCAAGAAGAGGTCAATGACCACCTTCTCACTGTTGATGTCCTTGCCAAGGGAAACAAGCGCTCCACCGCGGCGCTGACGGCATCGCCGTGTTGTGCCTCAAGAAGAGGTCAATGGACCACCTTCTCACTGTTGATGTCCTTGCCAAGGGAGAACAAGCACTCCACCGCGGCGCTGGACGGCATCGCCGTGTTGTGCCTCAAGAAGAGGTCAAGGAGCACCTTCTCATTGTTGATGTCCTTGCCAAGGGAGAACAAGCGCTCCACCGCGGCGCTGGACGGCATCGCCGTGTTGTGCCTCAAGAAGAGGTCAATGAGCACCTTCTCACTGTTGATGTCTTGCCAAGGGAGAACAAGCGCTCCACCGGGCGCTGGACGGCATCGCCGTGTTGTGCCTCAAGAAGAGGTCAAGGAGCACCTTCTCACTGTTGATGTCCTTGCCAAGGGAGAACAAGCGCTCCACCGCGGCGCTGGACGGCATCGCCGTGTTGTGCCTCAAGAAGAGGTCAAGGAGCACCTTCTCACTGTTGATGTCCTTGCCAAGGGAAAACAAGCGCTCCACCGCGGCGCTGGACGGCATCGCTGTGTTGTGCCTCAAGAAGAGGTCAAGGAGCACCTTCTCACTGTTGATGTCCTTGCCAAGGGAAAACAAGCGCTCCACGCGGCGCTGGACGGCATCGCCGTGTTGTGCCTCAAGAAGAGGTCAAGGAGCACCTTCTCACTGTTGATGTCCTTGCCAAGGGAGAACAAGCGCTCCACCGCGGCGCTGGATGGCATCGCCGTGTTGTGCCTCAAGAAGAGGTCAAGACCACCTTCTCACTGTTGATGTCCTTGCCAAGGGAAGAACAAGCGCTCCACCGCGGCGCTGGACGGCATCGCCGTGTTGAGCCTCAAGAAGAGGTCAAGAGCACCTTCTCACTGTTGATGTCCTTGCCAAGGGAGGAACAAGCGCTCCACCGCGGCGCTGGACGGCATCGCCGTGTTGTGCCTCAAGAAGAGGTCAAGGAGCACCTTCTCACTGTTGATGTCCTTGCCAAGGGAGAACAAGCGCTCCACCGCGGCGCTGGACGGCATCGCCGTGTTGTGCCTCAAGAAGAGGTCAAGGAGCACCTTCTCACTGTTGATGTCCTTGCCAAGGGAGAAACAAGCGCTCCACCGCGGCGCTGGATCGGCATCGCCGTGTTGTACCTCAAGAAGAGGTCAAGGAGCACCTTCTCACTGTTGATGTTCCTTGCCAAGGGAGAACAAGCGCTCCACCGCGGCGCTGGAGGCATCGCCGTGTTGTGCCTCAAGAAGAGGTCAAGGACCACCTTCTCACTGTTGATGTCCTTGCCAAGGGAGAACAAGCGCTCCACCGCGGCGCTGGACGGCATCGCCGGTTGTGCCTCAAGAAGAGGTCAAGGAGCACCTTCTCACTGTTGATGTCCTTGCCAAGGGAGAACAAGCGCTCCACCGCGGCGCTGGACGGCATCGCCGTGTTGTGCCTCAAGAAGAGGTCAAGGAGCACCTTCTCACTGTTGATGTCCTTGCCAAGGGAGAACAAGCGCTCCACCGCGGCGCTGGACGGCATCGCCGTGTTGTGCCTCAAGAAGAGGTCAAGGAGCACCTTCTCACTGTTGATGTCCTTGCCAAGGAGAACAAGCGCTCCACCGCGGCGCTGGACGGCATCGCCGTGTTGTGCCTCAAGAAGAGGTCAAGGACCACCTTCTCACTGTTGATGTCCCTTGCCAAGGGAGAACAAGCGCTCCACCGCGCGCTGGACGGCATCGCCGTGTTGTGCCTCAAGAAGAGGTCAATGAGCACCTTCTCACTGTTGATGTCCTTGCCAAGGGAGAACAAGCGCTCCACCGCGGTGCTGGAGGCATCGCCGTGTTGTGCCTCAAGAAGAGGTCAAGGAGCACACTTCTCACTGTTGATGTCCTTGCCAAGGGAGAACAAGCGCTCCACCGCGGCGCTGGACGGCATCGCCGTGTTGTGCCTCAAGAAGAGGTCAAGGAGCACCTTCTCACTGTTGATGTCCTTGCCAAGGGAGAACAAGCGCTCCACCGCGGCGCTGGGACGGCATCGCCGTGTGTGTGCCTCAAGAAGAGGTCAAGGAGCACCTTCTCACTGTTGATGTCCTTGCCAAGGGAGAAACAAGCGCTCCACCGTCGGCGCTGGACGGCATCGCCGTGTTGTGCCTCAAGAAGAGGTCAAGTGAGCACCTTCTCACTGTTGATGTCCTTGCCAAGGGAGAACAAGCGCTCCACCGCGGCGCTGGACGGCATCGCCGGTTGTGCCTCAAGAAGAGGTCAAGGACACCTTCTCACTGTTGATGTCCTTGCCAAGGGGGAACAAGCCTCCACCGCGGCGCTGGACGGCAATCGCCGTGTTGTGCCTCAAGAAGAGGTCAAGACCACCTTCTCACTGTTGATGTCTTGCCAAGGGAGAACAAGCGCTCCACCGCGGCGCTGGATGGCATCGCCGTGTTGTGCCTCAAGAAGAGGTCAAGGAGCACCTTCTCACTGTTGATGTTCCTTGCCAAGGGAGAACAAGCGCTCCACCGCGGCGCTGGACGGCATCGCCGTGTTGTGCCTCAAGAAGAGGTCAAGGAGCACCTTCTCACTGTTGATGTCCTTGCCAAGGGAGAACAAGCGCTCCACCGCGGCGCTGGACGGCATCGCCGTGTTGTGCCTCAAGAAGAGGTCAAGGAGCACCTTCTCACTGTTGATGTCCTTGCCAAGGGGGAACAAGCGCTCCACCGCGGCGCTGGATGGCATCGCCGTGTTGTGCCTCAAGAAGAGGTACGACGCGGCGAGCCCCTGTGCTAAACTGGAACCAAAAAATAAAATTATCGATTATCGCTAGTTTGGAACCAAAAGTATCGGCGATGCCGAAGAATCGATAACGCGGGGAAAATTTTTATCGGATAACCGATAACCCGATATCGTTATCGCGATAGATTATTGCGATAATTTATCGCGATAACGCCCACCTATGTGTGAGTGTGCTTCCCCTACACCACGGAGTACCCTGTGTGTGTGTTGTGTGTGTGTGTGTTCAGTAGCGTTTCAATGTGTGGTTGTGTGCTTTTTAAATGTTATATAGTGATGTAATATTTAGATAGTTAATTATTAGATGATATGATAAGTTATGAAATAGATATAATATTCCTGCTTCTGCTTCAAGGTTTTGCTGTTATCTTTTATCTTTGTTGTCTTATATTATTGCCTTGTTTACTTAGAGTGTAAGACTTTGCCTGATACAAGAAATACGTAGTCATGTAAATATTAGTGGTTGAAATGATTCTATGTAACTTTTTTAACAATGGATTTTATTGATAACTTTCACGATTTGATATTTAATGTTGAATAATGACACACACATTCTCATGAAACTTGTCTTGATAATATATATTGCTCAAATTTACACCAAAAAGTAGCTAGT
The DNA here is from genome assembly GCA_016584305.1 of Chionoecetes opilio. Lineage (NCBI taxonomy): Eukaryota > Metazoa > Arthropoda > Malacostraca > Decapoda > Majidae > Chionoecetes > Chionoecetes opilio. The sequence goes on from JACEEZ010022692.1 coordinate 376,787, forward strand.
GCATTGTTACATGTAGACATTGATAGCAAATACTTTCTTCTTTTCTTTCCTTTTAACAACAAATAGAAAGCAAAAGAAAGTTATGATATGTATTCTAACGACGGTAGTTCAATTTTTTTCAAATGTTTCCAAGCAAATCATTTTTACATTAATACCAAATACCAAAAAAAGAGAAAAAAAAGTGTTCTAATAGTTCAACAGCCAATCCTTTTTACATCTATAGGCACCAAGTAAAAGTAATATCTACTAGTACTTAAAAAATCACATATATGACAGTACAGTAAAGCCTCTCATATTGGGACTAATTGGGCCAAGGAGTGGTCCGAGTAATGCAAGGATCCGAATAATGGGGGGATTATATATGGGGGGATATGTAAAAAAAAAATAAAAAAAAAAATAGGTGTTTAATGTATAGCTAGGAAATTTCGACCCCTAAAAAAAAAAAAAGAAGAAAAAAAAAAAGTATATAGCTAGGAAATTTCGACCCCTAAAAAAAAGAAGAAAAAAAAAAAGTATATAGCTAGGAAATTTCGACCCCTAAAAAAAAAAGAAAAAAAAAAAGTATATAGCTAGGAAATTTCGACCCCTAAAAAAAAAAAAAAAAAAAAAAAGTATATAGCTAGGAAATTTCGACCCTAAAAAAAAAAAAAAAAAAGTATATAGCTAGGAAATTTCGACCCCTAAAAAAAAAAAAAAAAAAGTATATAGCTAGGAAATTTCGACCCCTAAAAAAGAAAAAAAAAAAGTATATAGCTAGGAAATTTCGACCCCTAAAAAAAAAGAAAAAAAAAAAAGTATATAGCTAGGAAATTTCGACCCCTAAAAAAAAAAAAGAAAAAAAAAAGTATATAGCTAGGAAATTTCGACCCCTAAAAAAAAAAAAAAAAAAAAAGTAATAGCTAGGAAATTTCGACCCCTAAAAAAAAAAAAAAAAGATATAGCTAGGAAATTTCGACCCCTAAAAAAAAAGAAAAAAAAAAAAAAAGTATATAGCTAGGAAATTTCGACCCCTAAAAAAAAAAAAAAAAAAAAAAAGTATAAGCTAGGAAATTTCGACCCCTATAAAAAAAAAAAAAAAAAAAAAGTTATATAGCTAGGAAATTTCGACCCCTATATAGCTAGGAAATTTCGACCCATAAAAAAAAAATAAAGAAGGTCCGAATAATGTCAAAGTCCGAATAATGAGGGTCCAAATACGAGAGGTTTTACTGCATATTTTTTCATGTTTCGGAGCAAATATTACATCAGCACCAAAACAAATACCAGAAAAACTATCATGTATATATTTGGTTCACAGTGAATGGCTGCTCTTCATCCGTTTCCTTATGTATAATATTTTTTTAACCCAACACTAAATATAAACCAGAAAAATATTCACATGCATATATAATAGTTCAATTCCCCACCCGTGTCTTCGGCTAATCCGTGGTTGCCCGCTCTCTGCAGCCTGGGTGACGGCGTGACCTACCCGCAGCGCTGCGTGGAGGAGGACCAGGACGGCCTGCTGGGGGGGCGGCAGCGGTGGGGGGAGGAGGACGACAGCGAGATGACCTACACCGCCTACACCAACAACCACACCCAGGGTGAGTGTGTGGGTGTGTGTGAGGGTGTGGGTGTGTGAGTGAGTGTGTGTGGGGGTGTGGGGGTGTGAGAGTGTGTGGGGGGGTGTGAGTGTGTGGGGTGTGTGAGTGTGTGGGTGTGGGGGTGTGTGAGTGTGTGGGGTGTGTGAGTGTGTGGGGGGGTGTGAGTGTGTGGGTGTGAGTGTGTGGGTGTGTGTGTGGGTGTGTGTGTGTGTGGTGTGTGTGTGTGTGTGTGTGTGAGATTCAAAGTGTTTCACATCTCAAGACTACTACAGTAAACCCTGGATAAACCGAACCATTTTGGGTGAAGGGTCCATCGCAATATCCAATAGTTTGGTTTATTGGATGATTGGTTGTCCGCCTCATAAACCCAACAGAGTTTTGGTTTATGAGGGGCGTCGTTCAGTCATACGTGTTCAAACAAAGTTAACTGTGCACGGTACTGTAGAGTAAAATATAGTTTTGTACAAGGTAGTCCAAAGGAGTGACACACACACCATGAGGGCCGAGTGTAAACTGAGACGCACGGGCCGGCTAACATATTCGGTCGACTCACCAATCGCCGCACAGGCCCGACTAGAGTTTGGTATATCATTGGCTTGTTCCGAGGCAACACGGCGATCGGTTTATCAAGGGTTTACTGCACGTGTGAAGCTGAATATATGACATTAAAACATCTATGGAACTTAAAAATATACATAATAGGAGGAAGGAGATAGCATAATAGTCACACAAGAATAGGATGAAACATAACCTTAACTGTTGTCTCTCTCTGTGACAGGTTTGGAGGAAGTGGTGATACAGCCTAACCACACCAACCCCGTCTAAGTGCGTGCGTGTGTGTGTGTGTGCCTCCTCTACACACACACACACACACACCCTACCACAACAACCCCACACCACACACACACACACACACACACACACACACACACAGCCAGCCAGTTCCATTCCATCTGAAGAGTAACAGTAAACACCCTCGTACATGATTCTCTGATTTAATACGAAAAGACTTAAAGAAAGAGCTCATATATATCATTGCCTAGAGGAGAATGGAAGGAAGGAAGGAAGGAAGGAGAATAGAATAAAGGCCATATATATCATTGCCTATAGGAGAAGGAAGGAAGGAAGGGAATAAAGGCCATATATATCATTGCCTATAGGAGAAGGAAGTAAGGAAGGAAGGCAGGCCATATATATCATTGCCTATAGGAGGAATGAAGGAAGGAAGGAAAAGATTGCTATGTAGTTATGCAGTCTTGTAATAGGGTTAAGTCTGCCCTCTCTCATGCCCTTGTATAACTATCTATATATTTAACTACACTCGTTCTAAGGGATCTAAGTCGCCAGGAGAAAGGAAGGAAGGAAAGATGGCTATGCAGTCTTGTAATAGGGTTAAGTCTGCCCTCTCTCATTCCCTTCTATACACTTAACTACGGTCGTTCAAAGTTATTTTCTCCAGTCGCCAGTTGTCTCTCTAAGAAAAGTATGAATGGGTGGAAAAGGATATTAAAAAGAGAGATAAAAGGGAGCGAGAGAGAGAAAGAGAGTTAAAAGGGTAAGGAATTAGAGAGAGAGAGAGAGAGAGAATAATAAAGTTAGAAAGTACTAGTAACCCAACACGCTATCCCAGCGGTCGGCAACCTGCGGCACTTTCAAGAAACTCAAGACTTTTATTGTTTCGTAATTTCCATTCATTATTTACACCGGCTCCACCAGCACTGCTTTTCTACCACTATTGAAGAAACTGACTCTTCTTTAATCCTGGGCTGCCGACCTCTGCCACAGTGCATTTATTTACATCACAACTGGGCGACCAAAATGTCTCCCAGGGATGAAAAACTGTCGCCCAGTAAGAACAATTTTCAGCTACTGGGCGACAAGTTGACAATTCATAAAAAACTTCTTGGATACAATGGTTCATCATATCTGTGTGTGTTAGATCCAGAAGTGCACTCATATTACTGCATAGGATCTTTATTTATACACAACATACAAAAGGGTGAAGTTGATGTATCCAAAAAGGTATATTTTAACAGATAGGCCTTGACCTTTCTGGCTATCCAAAGAATGTCGCTTAAAAAATGCACTGCTCTGCCCTACACACCTGTACCCTACAAGCATTTATACACACAGGGTGGCGGTGAGGTGTGTGTTGCCTTAATGAGACGGTGTAGAAAGGTGGAATGTTGTGGTGGTGTGACGGCAAAGTGTGGGAGAGAGGGAGAGTACAGGATCTCCCTAGGGAAAGAAAGCAAGCAAGAAAATGTGAGAGAAAAGAGAGGGAGAGAAAGTGAGTGTTAGGTCTCTCTAAGAAAAGTATGAATGGGTGGAACAGAACATTAAGAAGAGAAGAAAAGTTAGAGAAATGTAAGGAAATAGAGAGATAGAGAGAGAAAAAGTTAGAGAAATACAAGGAAATAGAGAAAAAGTTAGAGAAATACAAGGAAATAGAGAAAAAGTTAGAGAAATGTAAGGAAATAGAGAGATAGAGAAATACAAAGAAAGAGAGCATAGGTAAATAGCAAAGAATACTGATAAAAGAGAAATAAGGTGGAAAAGAGGGAAAGAAAGAGAAGAAGAGTTAGAGAAATACAAGGAAATAGAGAGCATGGATAAGATAGAAATGAATACCAAAGAAAGTGAGAAAAAAAGTGAGAAAATTAAGGTGTGGAAAATAGAGAGAGAAGAGTTAGAGAAAGAGAGATAGCATGGAGAGAATACTGAAGAGAAAATTAAAGTGGGTATTAAAGAGAGAGAGAGAGAGAGTAGTGATCCATTCCCTCTCATCCATGAAAAATGCCGGCGTTCAGAAATATCGTAGTGTTGAAATTGATTCTGACAAACATTGAGGAAAGATAGAATGATGGAAGGAAGGAAGGAATTAATTGGCCGTTAGCTCAGTGATAACAGACAATGGTGTGTGTGTGTGTATGCATGTGTGTGTGCGTGTATGTGTGAAGTCAGAAAATAAGCGCTGATTCTTATCTTGGGCCACGGAAAAGTTGAAAAATATGGCTTTGTGTGTGTGCATGTGTGTGTGTGTGTGTGTGTGTGTGTGTGTGTGTGTGTGTGTGGAGGTGTTTGTTTGTTTGTGAAGTAAGGAAACAAGCGCTGGTGCATATCTTTGGCTGTAGTGATGTAGAAAATAAATACAAAATTATGCAAATTGTGAATGTTGAATGTGAATAAATTGCAGTGATTCTAAAATTGAAAAGCACTGAACATATGCAGAACTATAGGTGGAAATTAGAACTATAGAAAATAGTTGCAGTGAGGAAAGAAACACTGGCAGTGACGTGGTCTTAAAAGTGCACAGTTAAAAAATATACCTAAAAAATTGTGATGTGATAAATGACATTGGAAAAAAAATCACTTCTCAAATATTAACCAGGAAAAATGTTGATAAATTAGTATGAAATAATGACAGAATTAATGACGCTGATCAATTATGGTTGGAAAAAAATAGCATCTTTAAATATCAACCCAGAAAAATATAGAAAAGTCATCCCAGCGTGAATGAAGAAATGTGAAAACACTTGAACCAAAACTGACTGAGTGAAGTGAAGCAAAAGGAAATGAGTGACTAGAAATACTTAGTCCCAGCTTGTAGTGTTGGAATGTAACAAGTCAATCAACATTTTAATGATTGCATTATCTAGATGAATGCGAGGAGATAGGTAGGTAGTTGTTAAGGAAGCTGTACTGTGTGAGGGTAAGGAGTGTGTGTGTGAAGCTGTGTGTTGTTGTGAAGGCAAGGGAAGAGTGGCAGTGTTATCTATCTTACTGACTTCTTTCCTCCTCTCCTTCCTTCCTTCTTAAGCCCTGCCAGGCCAGTGGCCGTGCCCGGCGGGCAGCGGCCAAATTCTACCCGTCATGCCCGTGAATGTTGTCCACACGGCCAAGGCCATGAATGGGCGGGCGTGCCCGAAGATGCCAGTAGGTTGTGGAGTGTGGTGATAAACATGGATTTTCATGATAAAGCTGTATCAGCCAAGGTTTAGACCAGCCAATGGTCGGTGGCTCACTGTAGGTCTCCGGGGTAGACATGGCAACTTCCTGATGTGACCAGTGTTACAACGACTTGGGATGTGGGAGGCAAGCCTGCTAGGGGTACACAATGTTAACTTACGTCTGGCAGCATCTAAGCTCCTCAAGCCACCGGGCACCACACGCTGATTTCACACAACGGGGGCTCGGGCAGTGCGATGGTTAGCCCGTCAAATGTGCCTGCCCGCCCATCAGGCCCGCTGGTCTGGCCCGGCCTTTACTCTAGTGTTCTATCTGTCTTCCTTCCTTCCTTTCTTCTTACTCCTGTGTTCTTCCTATCTTCTCTCCTTCCTTCCTTACTCTTGTTCTATCTTCTCCCCTCCTTCCTTCCTTATCTAAACACACTCCTTCCCACCCTTCCATCCTCCCCTATTAATATCCTTCTAAGGGGAACAAACAATCCTATATCCCCATTAGCCCATTCACAGGACTCCTTCCCTCGCTCCTTTGTGATAAAAAGGATGTCAAGGAAAGATGATGTTTGGACAAAAAAGAAAAGTCAGTCTGAGTCCACATTTGTATAGGATTATTTAGCTAGTTTTTTCATGTGTTTTATTATTATGGAAACTGATCCTTAAAGCTTTAGTCTGTGTCTCTTGAATCAAATGTACTTGTGTTAATGTAGGGGGTGTGTGTGTGAGAGAGAGAGAGAGAGTTTTTACCTGGCTTATGTGACAGGTGGAGAGAGAGTGTCAATGTACTTATATTTCAAGGCAGTGTGTTTGTGGGTCAGTGGTTTACCGTCAACAACACTAGTCGCCACTGCACTAATGTCCCCAGGCGTCATGTATATATTACAATGTTAGCATCACTACAGACTTGTATGTGTCACGAAAGAGGCATGCACAGTAATTTATTATATGTACCTGTCTTCAGTGGCACATACAAGGCTGTAGTGATGCTAAAAGGCACAATATATGGTGGCACCTGGCGACATTAGTGCAGTGGCGACTATAGTGTTGTTGACGGTCGACATACACACATACATCCACAAACAACACGAGGTAATGCAACACAAAACTCACTCCCTTCTACATAAAAACATAAGAAAATAAGGAAGTGGCCTCTTGTAGCTTCCTTATTTTCTTATGTTCTTCTGTCTGTCTGCGTGTAATGATTCTTAATGATTTGTTTACTTTTAAGTGTTCTCCCGACATACATTGAGAAGTGTGTTGCCTGCATATCTTACCCAGGTGTGTGTGGGTGTGGGTGTGTATGGGTGTGGGGTGTGGGCATGGGCATGGGTGTGGGTGGTGCTTTAATTAGTGTGTTTAGGGTGTGTGAGGGTGTGAAGGATGCGACAACACACTAGGGTGGGAATCAAGGGTCGGTTTGTTGGATTGAGACGTAGGTTTTGTTCATTTTAGTCGCGTTTCCGTAAGCCTTTCGGATAAAACTCATGTACGTAAACTTATTCTTTCTTTCGTTTATATTTTAATGATTGATGTTTTTGTGTACGATAGTGAAGAGAGATTTAGTGCGTGTTATTATTTTATTGGTTCGATTTTGTGTGTGTGTGATAGAGATTGTGAATATTTTTTTGATTATTATTATTTTGATGCTAGATTTTGTGTGTATGATAGGGAAGGAGAGCAATTATGTGTATATAGTATTTTGTTCTTATTTTGATGCTAGATTTAAGTGTGTAAGTGAGATTTAAGTGTGTAAGTGAGAGATTTAAGTGTGTAAGTGAGAGATTGAAATGTGTAAGTGAGAGATTGAAGTGTGTATTTTACTTATTATTTTGTGTTTGATAGTGAGGGAAGGAGAGATATTTAAGTGTGATTTAAGAGACCGTGAGGAGATTTAATATGAGAGTAGCTTGCGTCATGGCTACGAGTGATTGTTGTCAGCCCGGCCGCAGCTCCTGACGCCCCATCATGACAGTGTAGGGAGTAAAATAGTTAACCTTTCACCTCATTAAGGCTAAATTAGTTTGACTGAAAGATTAAATTTAAGAGGTGAATATAAGCCGAAATTTTAAGTGTTTTGTTCATATATTTAAGAGATTGTTTTGGAAGATAAGATTTGTTTAATTTGGAGTTATATAATATGAGTTAAAATTATTGAGATTTTGAGTCATTTTTTGTGTCACTTATCTTAGCATTGAGGTTATAAAAAATAGTCGAAGATATCATAATTTTTTCAATGTCGGTCATAATGAGTTTCATATACATAACATACGACATTGACACACTAAGGATATACCACCAAGACCTCAAGTATACGTACGGTAAAAGATGGGGCCATGCGCTATACAGAGGCAGGTGAGGATGAAACACTGGGTTTCATGTCTCTTGTTGCAGTGTACGCTCCTACCGAGGTGCGTGAAACTGAAGAGAAGATGTTCTACGCCAAACTCGACTCTGTATTAGACCAGTGTCCTCCTTGGGACACACTCATTGTCTTGGGCGACTTCCATGCTACTACTGGCACTGTGAGAGATGGCTACGAGCTATGTGTTGGTCCCCATGGCTCCGGTACCAGAAACACCAACAGTTCTCTCCTGAATTTTGCGAGGTCCAGAAGGTTGAGAATTGCAGGTTCTTGGTATCAGAGACCAGAGCTGCACCGCTGGACGTGGTAGCTAAGGAGATCGACCACGTCATCGTTAGTACTCGTTGGAGGATCCTCCAGAACTGCAGGGTTTACCGGAGTGCTGAGTTCTTTGGAACAGATCACAGACTTGTTGTTGCTACACTTAAGCTTCATATCAAGTCCAGAAGAATCTCAAGAGGTAACCATACTGTGTTTCATCTTGAGAAACTGAAGGACTTGACATGTGCTCATGAGTATGCGGTGGCAGTCTCAAATCAGTTTGATGTGCTCGGTGCTCTCGGGATCCTGTAGAACTGTGGGATACCTTCAAGCGTGAAACTACAGGCTGCCAGGAGTGTATTGGGGAGCGCCCGAGGTCAAGGCGTGGTTTTGTCTCGACGGAGACTCTGGGAAATATCACCAGGTACCCATTTATCAACCATCTCCGAAAGGAAGGATGAACAGCTGGTGGGCGGGCCCGGATTCAAACCAGGGCCCGCAGATTCATAGCTTGGCACGCTAGCCACTACACCACGGAAGCGACATTAAGCCAAGGTAATTTAGTATACATAGTCATCATTAAAAACTATCAAGTATACTTTTAATGAACTTCAGATTGGGTTAATTCGTCAGTCAGTTTTCAGCCCCTTGCCCGTGTCCAGGTAACACAACACCCGAGACATCACAACAGATTAACCAGGTGGAGGAAGGTGCTACAACCCTCACTCCTATCTTGTCTTGAAGGTGCAAGGTTTTGTTTACACGCTACACTGTTGTTTGGGTTGCCACTTAAAGGCCTTTTAAGTGGCTCTCGGGACCTGCTAGCTTGGCCTCTCTCTCTCTGGGAAAAGAAAGAACATTAATCAGAGAAAATATTATGTGTGTATTTGTGTGAGCTTATTAAGTAGAAAATGACTGAAGAAATGGTGCATACGTTTTTACAGCAATGATGGTGTGTGTGTGTTTGGCTTTTGTGGTGTGTGCACGCGCGTTTGCAATGTGTACGTGTGATTGTATGGCGACGCACACATAAGCTATGATTGTATTTCCGCTATGCAAGGATGATCAGTGTCGGGGAGATGCAAACACACACACACGGTTTCATTCCTACCCTGTGTGCTTTTCACCTATGCCTGCAAAAAAAAATCTCCCCTGGCCACACACACATTAAATGAACTAAGTAAACACACAAACACACTCAAACCACCACCATCACGGCAGAACTTTTCCCCCCGTGATTTCACACCACCAGAAAACTTCCATCAACACACACAGCGATTCTCCCAAGGCACACTCATATTATTTTGTCCAAAGTCACTCAGTCAGTCACCAGGTATCTATCTCTCCTAAGTCACACATGTAGAAAAAAAAACCTTCACACACACAGCGATTCTCCCAAAGCACTCATATTATTTTGTCCTAAGTCACTCAGTCAGTCATGCAGGTGTCTATCTCTCTCATAAGTCACACCTGTAGACTTACTTACCGACTTACAACTTGACAGAGAAGTGTACTTAAATCTGTGTGAATTAAAGAGTCCACTGGCATGTTATCTATGTACATACTATTACTGTGTCTTGATTATAACATGGTTGTCTCGGCCGAACCTTGTCTCTTGAGGGTGGTGGTGGTGGTGGTGTGGATGGCTAAGTGCTACAGAGAGTGCTAGAGTGAGGCAATATTGTTCTTAGTTGACGGATGATGTGGTGAAATGGTTGAATTATGGACGAGTGGTTGGAAGGATAGCGTATCTGTTTGTGTCAAGGCGCGTCGGCACTGTCCACTGAGCGTATTTCTCTCGCTTTGTCTTTATTCCAATGATGGGCGGTTTACTCGAACTTGATGGTGAGGAAAAACTTGTTACCTAGACGGGACAGACATGTTATTCCGACATCAAACCAGCAAGCAAGGATATTTTGATGGTTTGCTCGCTAATGACGGTGCCTCCGCTCGCGACTCGCCCTCCAAACTTGTGTATTGGAACGGGATTAGGTAACAATGTTTGCCCGATTATGTGAACGTGAATTCAGTAGCTAGTGCGAGTGTCTGTGTGTGGAGAGAATCATTGAAGCAAGAGAAAATATTACCACTCCTCACCTCACACACTTCCACCTCCTTTTAAAACTTGCTTCACAGAGACGAGGTTTTTCCGTCAAGCCACCGCCATCATCACTGCCTTGATTGAGTGCAGCGGCAGATACAGAACAAGATTAAAAGGTCGTCTCAAGCCAAGGACGACAGACTGATCCTCTTACACGCTTTGTACAATTACCCAAATTTAAGTTTGTTTTGTCTGTGCGTTTCCCTCGTCGTTCTTCACCCGTGTTTGTAACAGTCGCTTGATGAGTGTTTCTTCCTCAGTTTTTTTTTTTTAAGTGTCTCTTGATTTGTGTAGCTTTTTTAAGTGAAGATTTCTGTATCGTGTTCTTTTTTCATATGATATACAAATATACCAAATGTTCCTTGAAGCTTTCTATTATTATGTCCTTAATTACACAACATAAATAGTAAGTACTTCTCTCTCTCCTCACATAGCCGAACACCGAGTACAGAGGTGCCAGCCAGCAAGGGTCACGCGGCCTCACGCCACTATTACGGAGAGGACCAAAGTTCAAATCTTGGCTCGGGTGAACTTAAAACATTAATCTTACATGCTGTAATACCCGGCAGAAAATATATACGGGACGAAAGTCAAGTTGTGACCATAAATACTGCCAGGCACTGAGGCTGCAATCCATCACTCCTTGCATGTGTATTAATCTATTTCTTATTACAGGGCCTGAGCAACACTCCTATGGCCCCGTCTCCATATCTACATTATTATTTGCTTGTTTAGTGGTTAGTGTTGGGGGAAGCCACCACCCCGGGAGGCGGGTCACAAACCCCCGGCTAACACCCGGTACCCATTCACTGCTGGGTGGACAGGGGCTCGGGTTTTAAGGAGACGCCCGTCTGTCTCCGCTCCGCCCGGGGATCGAACCCGGGACCTCTCGGTTGTGAACCGAGCGTGCTAACCACTACACTACGGAGCACCCGTTGTGTGTGTGTGTGTGTGTGTGTACTAGCCATGAAGACCAGTGATAACATTCACACCACCACCAAACCCAGGAGAAATATAGATAAGGAGGGCAAAATATACGAATGCCTCTATTTTTTTCTATTTTATTGAGGTCCAGTGCCACATGATTACTGACTACTGATAGAGCAGAACAACACGCCTAGCTAATCACCCATCAGTCACTGTAGGTAGGAGGCGTGAAGGGCCCAGGAGACGAAGGCTTAGTCGTGTAAATAAAGATATAATTAGAACTAACATTGTGATATTCCAACATTAATTACTTGACTTCAGACCGGAGAAAACTGCAACAAAAAATCATTTCAGTGACAAATACATCGCTAGAACCACGGCCAAATAAATAAATTCTTCCTTCACAATAATACTTTCTTCTGCATGACTAACAGGACAGGAATGAACATGCAATGGCACTGACAATGTAGAGAACGCATGCTAAATATAGACATGCATTAAACAAGTTTGAAGTGTAGGATTTTAATATTAATTGAATCTTATACTTAAAGGACTACTAATTATTACTTAACAACGCATTCTTAAATCATAATCCAGGAGAGGTATGTGGTGAGTCACACCACACCTGGCTAATCCTTTAATCTCGACCTCAGCCGCATTGGTATGCAGGTAGTCAGGTCGTGAGTATCGCGGCTCCTTTAAAAAGGACGTCTCTCGTAGAGACGGACACTTGAACTCAGAGACTTGTACCACACACAACCTCTCCAATAAACCAGCAAACCACAACCTGGGTGTCTGTTTATCAACCAGGCAGGTGCAAGGTCACTACAGGTATGTGGCTACTATGTACAAATGCCACATTCTCGCAGACAAACTTGAAGTGTACAATTTTAGTTTGACTTGAATCTTACACTTAGAGGACTACTTATTACCATGACTTCAACGAGTGCTTCAAGTAAACAAATAATTCTGAAATCACAATCCACGAAGGTCTGTGCAAACCACACATCTTCGCTGCACTAAACATTATCCTCGTCACGTTGGTACACCAGATTCATTGACGGCTCCATTAATTACCGAGCCAGGCATCGCAAGACACAATTCGCTGCATCACCAGATCAATACATTCTACAGCCGCTAACAGGCAAACTTCTTGAAATATTAGTTCCACAAATGCAAAAATATTCACCTCATTACACCACTACCTTCTACAGCCATTAGCACTAACAGGCAAACTTCTGGCTAAAGTTATGGTTCCACAAATGAAAAAACACGGACCATTTGCATCACAGACAGGAATTCTCAACACCACACATCTGCCCCTCGCCCAGGCAACAATCCTTGTCTCTCTCTCACTCTCAAAATTGTTATCTTGAAAATACCATGGAGTACTTTTTTCTATTTTATTTTCCGCACGCTTCTCAGAGTCGGCCAAACACTGCGCCGGGCTGACGGGACGCCACCTGAAGGCTGTGGTTCTTTTTGCATTTGTAAGAAGTCATTCCGTAAACACAAAACTTCACAGTAGCATTAAATTAGATACAAATTTAAATCCAACGACACAACTACACTTACAAAATTGCGGAATACGCGTGCAGTTTGCATTAGTGATTGCGGAGGCGCCGTCACCAACCCCTCACAGACACCCGACACTAACTTGTGGGAAATGTATACAAGTGTTATCCTTCTATACACTTCATACATAAGGCAAATTATTGATCAATGAGGCCAGAACAATGAGTTACTCCTTGTTCTGCTGCATTGCAAGAAAGTATCAGCTTTTCACACAACACTTGGTAATAACTTAGCCTAAAAAAAAATCTTAAACTTGTGGATTGAGAAAATTGAGGATGAAATATGACTGCAATAAAGTGTAAATATTGCATTGATCTCACTGTTATTCTTGTCTCCATCCTCATGCCTTCACTGTACAGTAAAACCTCTCATATTCGGACTAATTGGGCCAAGGAGTGGTCAGAGTAATGCAAGGATCCGAATAATTGGGGGATATGAAATAGAAAAAAAAAAAAAAAATCTAGGTGTATATTATATATAACTAGGAAATTTCGACCCCTAAAAAAAAAGAAAAAAAAAGTCCGAATAAGAGAGGTTTTACTGTACTTATAAACTACTTATTCTACTTACATTGGCCGAGCAGATCTTCCCCAGAGTAACACTGTACATGGCTTAGTCTGTGAAGGCAACCTGATGATCACAACACCAGGAAGGCTGCTGCCGACTTCCAAACACCCCTAACGGCACTCAAAGGTAATCACGCAATACAGGACCAAGCTTAACTATATTTGAGGCGCTTATTTCAGAAAGTCCATAAGCGCCATCAATAAAAAAACTAAGAAAATGGCTTCACAATGTTTCAATGTTCAAAAGATATGACATTTTGAACATTGAAACATTTTGAAGCCATTTTCAAGTTTTTTATTGATGGCGCTTACCAACTTTCTGAAATAAGCGCCTCAAATAGGGTGCATTACATTCCTCCATGACTAATAAGAACCAATCACAACAAGGTACTGATAGGAACATAGGAACAGAAGCAAATAAGGAAGCTACAAGAGGCTGAGACCTACACGTTGTAGTTCCTGTAAACTGATAACCTTTGACAGCCATATTTCTAACTGCTAGTATAGGGCGCGGTCACACGGACAATTTTCTGGCAATATTACACCCGGCAACGCAATTGCGGCCCAAACTCGGATATAATTGCGAGTTCTAATGACAATTTATGATGTCGGATGTGTCGGTCTTTGTCGAAATTGCCGCACGAAAAATTGCTGCAATTTTCCCACCCCAAACGCATATTATTTGACATTTATTTTTAATGCACGCTCTAATTCAATATACAGAAGCTGAAATACATAGCTACATAGTAACAAGAACCGATTACAAGACGAATTGTGAAGCCCTGTACACTCTTGTACGTGTTTTTAAGCGATTTGAAGGATACAAAACACCAAGAAAAATTTAAATGAGTTATGGCTGGTAAAACATTTTCTTTGTTGACGGTCTATTAATAACTAAAATTTTTAGGGGATACCAACTTATTATTGATCACTTTTAACATTGACTGTTGACTGTTTTACGTCTGACGCACTTGCCATACACAAGAATCCATTTCAATCATTCACCACCCTATTTGTGAACCAGTTTCTCCCTATTTTTCCAAAGATGCTTCTTCAGATACATCTTGAGAAGCCAAAATTGCCATTCAAATTATTGCTACCTCTGAAAATCCGTGTGACCAAAACACGACAAGGTGTTGCCTTTGCTGAATAATTGCAGCCTGAATATTGACGCAAAAATTGCTCATGTGACCGCGGCGACATAATTAACTAGCTGAGCGGTTACTATATCTAACACAAGACTACAACTCACTTACTAAGGCACTGAACCGCTTAGAAACAATAAGGAATAATTCTCAACATAAAGCACCCTGGGCCTAAGAAACATCAGAAAATAAGGAAGCTATGAGAGGCCGCGACCTACACGTGGTAGTTCCTGTTCCATGGATCTAATTGTAAGGACTATAAATCATACATTGCCTCAGGTCAACACACAGCCAGGCATCACAGCATATAAACAACAGCATGGTCAGCTATCCAAACACGGGGACTAAATCATAACACCGAGGGGCTGCAGGCAAATCAAACTCATGGCAGCTTATAAGGCGCACAGTTTCCCACGTTCAAGCCTATACCGCCTGTCGGATATTTTTTTAACCGCTACATTTTGGCAACACAACACTTGACATCACCTCCTTCTTAAACTTCTCCCTCTTCCTCTTCGTCTTCCTCTCCTTAATTTCTTCTTCTTTCACTTCTTCCTCCTTCTCAGTTTCTCACTCCTCCTCCTCCATTTCCTGCCCCAGTTCCTCCACTCCCTCTCCCTCCCTCCTGTTTTCCTCTCCTCCATCTCACGCCAGAGTATTTATTTAACTCATTTTCTCTCTAAATACCCGCTACTTAAGGTTTTTTCTTTCTTTCCTCCTCCTTCCTCTTCTCCTCCTCCTCCTTCCTCATCTCCTCTTCGTATGGGCTGCTTACACAAATTATGTTATATAACTTTATTAACGTATGTATTATGGTAAGCATATTAAAGTGTTTCTCCTCCTTCCTCATCTCCTCCTTCCTCACCTCCTCCTCCTCCTTCCTCTTCACCTCCTCTCCTGGACATTTCCTTCCTCATCTCCTCCTCCTCCTTCCTCTTCACCTCCTCTTCCTGGACATTTCCTTCCTCATCTCCTCCTTCCTCACCTCCTCCTCCTGGACATATCCTAATATCTTCTTTCCCTGGTAACACAACACTCCTTTCCTATCCTATATTTTCCTTTATCCTTTCTTGGCCACACAACACATAATATCACCTCCTCCTCTTCCTCCTTGCCTTCTCCCTTTCCATTTATCCTCTTTCCTCTGATTCTCTTATTTATTAGTCCTCCCTTCCTCCTCCACTTGTAGCCTTTCCTCTGATTCTCCTATTTATCTGATTTAGTCTCCTCATCCTCCACACTCTTCTTCCTCCTCCCTCGTTCACTTCCGACTTTTCCCTTTCTTTATATATACTTTCCTCTGCTTCTCTTATTTAGTCTCCTCATCCTCCTTTCTCCTCTTATTTAGTCTCCTCATCCTCCTTTCTCCTCTTATTTAGTCTCCTCATCCTCTTATTTAGTCTCCTTATCCTCCTTTCTCCTCTTATTTAGTCTCCTCATCCTCCTTTCTCCTCTTATTTAGTCTCCTCATCCTCCTTTCTCCTCTTATTTAGTCTCCTCATCCTCTTATTTAGTCTCCTTATCCTCCTTTCTCTTCTCTTTTTTCCTCTGCTTCTCTTACTTAGCCTCCTCCTCCTCCTCCCTTCACTTCCACATCCTTTAACTAGTCTCACAAATTTCAATAGTCTCCATTTTACACTTTTCCTCCCCATTACCTCCCTCACCCCTTCTTCAGCTTTCCTATAGTCATAACATCACAAGGCACAGAGGCTGACGTGCCTGCAGCCCCAACAACACTTCTGGCGGTGTATCGGCTGACCATCAATGTACTGTTAGATCTCCTTTCAATCAACCATTCTTAACATTAATAATAATTCTTCGTAAGTGCACAATCACTATTCTTACACGTAATTACGTTCTCGTAATCCCCAGACCTAGGATAATGGAATCCCAGGTGACATTGCAATCCAAGTCAGGGCATTAGGGTAAATAATCCTGAATGTGGAATGTCAATGGGTAGAGAAGAGACTCCACCTAATGGACATGTAGAGGTGCAGTCGGGGAATTGGGGTATACAGTAAAACCTCTCATATTGGGACTAATTGGGCCAAGGAGTGGTCCGAGTAATGCAAGGATCCGAATAATGGGGGGATTATATATGGGGGGATGGGGAAAAAAAAAAAAAAAAAAAAAAAAAAAAAAAATCTAGGCGTTTACTGTATAATAATAATGTAGCTAGGAAATTTTGACCCCTAAAAAAATATAAAAAATAAATAAAAAGTTCTAGGCATATATATAGGTAGGAAATTTCGACCCCTAAAAAAAATATAAAAAATAAATAAATAAATAAATAAATAAAGTTCTAGGCGTATATATAGCTGGGAAATTTCGACCCCTAAAAAAAATATAAAAAATATAAAAAATAAATAAAAAGGTCTAGGCATATACAGTATATAGCTAGGAAAGTTCGACAAAAAAAAAAAGTCTAGGCGTAGCTAAGAAATATCGACCTTTATATATAAAAAAAAAAAAAAAAAAAAAAAAAAAAAAAAAAAAAAAAAAAAAAAAAAAAAAAAAAAAAAAAAAAAAAAAAAAATACGAATAATGTCAAAGTCCGAATCATGAGGGACCAAATACTTGAGGTTTTACTGTATTATCCTAAATGACGATAAACTTAAAATTCTTGGGGTAACGACAGCAATATTTCACGGCAATATTATCTCACAAATAAATGTATACCCTCGACAATTCCCCGACTCTAGTAGTAATCAAGCAATCCATCAGGTTCAAACGTAATGTACTATCTACTGTAATGTAATGTAATATCTACTTATAATATTGAGGAAGGGATTTTGAGTTGTTCTGATGGGCTGTATACGGCATGGCAGTAGTGACACATTGACTTCACCACGGACGGACACTCACACCCAGACCCGATGCCGTAGATTCAGGTTCTGGCACGCTCGTACACACACAGATGTTATGTTTTGTTCTATTGCCCTTCACTGTTACCCTTCTCTTACCCTTCAACACTAGGGATGGCACGCAGGGTTCCTTACACATCTATTGAAAGCCTCGGTTCCTCCACTCTTGACTGCCGTGAGGTCTGCACGTCTTTACAGATACCTGAAAATACCACATGATTAAAAATTATCAGTAGCAAAGTCATCCACAGGAACTAATTTGTACTCTATCAAACACACAAAAACTTGCATGCAAAGACCATTATTTTTTTTGCCTATCCCTGCACTCTCTAGCCTTCTATAAATCTCTCTCCTCCATCACACAGTGGTGCACAGTTTCGTGGGATCTCCGTTCGTGAAAACAATGTTGAGCGGTGCCTCCTAGCACAGTAGAAGTTCAATGTGACCGAATAATTCAGCCAAAGTGGATTCCTGTAAGTCAAATTTTCTGCTAAATTGAACTTCCGATATCAGCTCTTGATACAGCTCGACATGACGGAACTATCCGTAAAATAGTGTTTCTGGTAAATCCTGTTTCTGCACTAGGCTGTGATAGGGAGAGAGGCTTGAAATAGGCTGTGATAAGGCTTGAAATAGGCTGTGATATAGTTACGTCATATTATAGTTAGTTATCTAAAGCTACGTAGAAATAGGGCTGGATATGTAGTCGTCTTATTATAGTTAAGATACAAAATAGGCGACCCCCAACGCGCGGGTCTGCGGCCGTTAGCGGAACCACACCAAACATGGCTACATTTACCAGAATTCCCCACTGTATCCCCCTTTGAAAATGGAATAGCGTTATTATATTTTCGTAAATATTAATTAAATCTTTTACATAATTATATTTTAGTTTCGTAAATTTTTGGTAATATATGTATCAACATTATTATACAGGTGCGCCATGGGAAATGGGGGTTCAATGTACGCAGGATGAAAAGACCTGCACGATGATGTAAGTTAAATTCGTTACCTAGTCTATTTTTTTTAACAAGGCAAAAATCCATTCTATCTTAAGGTCTCATGCTTAAAATGATGCCTATGTTTACCTGATAATATGGTTAACTATGATAAAATACAGCTGACATTAAGAAGAAGTGTCGTATTCCCTTCTCATGCTTAAAATGATGCCTGTGTTTACCTGATAATATGGTTAACTATGATAAAATACAGCTGACATTAAGAAGAAGTGTAGTATTCCCTTCTCATGCTTAAAATGATGCCTATGTTTACCTGATACTATGGTTAACTATGATAAAATACAGCTGACATTAAGAAGAAGTGTAGTATTCCCTTCTCCTGCTTAAAATGATGCCTGTGTTTACCTGATAATAGGGTTAACTATGATAAAATACAGCTGACATTAAGAAGAAGTGTAGTATTCCCTTCTCATGCTTAAAATGATGCCTGTGTTTACCTGATAATATGGTTAACTATGATAAAATACAGCTGACATTAAGAAGAAGCGTCGTATTCCCTTCTCATGCTTAAAATGATGCCTATGTTTACCTGATACTATGGTTAACTATGATAAAATACAGCTGACATTAAGAAGAAGCGTAGTATTCCCTTCTCATGCTTAAAATGATGCCTATGTTTACCTGATACTATGGTTAACTATGATAAAATACAGCTGACATTAAGAAGAAGCGTCGTATTCCCTTCTCATGCTTAAAATGATGCCTATGTTTACCTGATACTATGGTTAACTATGATAAAATACAGCTGACATTAAGAAGCGTCGTATTCCCTTCTCATGCTTAAAATGATGCCTATGTTTACCTGATAATAGGGTTAACTATGATAAAATACAGCTGACATTAAGAAGAAGCGTCGTATTCCCTTCTCCTGGCATCAAATCTCAGTCAGTAAGCAGCAAAGGGTCAGGATTTTTTGCCAAGTTAAAAAAAATTGACTACAGTGTTTTAGTGCCCAATACTAAAATCATATCACTCTGGGTCCTGATTTGCCAGTTTCCCCAAGTTTAGTGCAAAGAGTTTGGCACTGACTCAACGCTCCCGATGAGGCGCAAAACTCTGTGCACCACTGCATATATTATTTCACAGCAAACCCCCTTCCATATCAGGCTATTTCCCCATGACCCCTTCCATTTATCCCTCAAACCCCTTCCATATCAGGCTATTTCCCCATGACCCCTTCCATTAATCCCCTCAAACCCCTTCCATATCAGGCATTTTCCCCATGACCCCTTCCATTTATCCCTCAAACCCCTTCCATATCAGGCTATTTCCCCATGACCCCTTCCATTAATCCCTCAAACCCCTTCCATATCAGGCTATTTCCCCATGACCCCTTCCATTTATCCCTCAAACCCCTTCCATATCAGGCTATTTCCCCATGACCCCTTCCATTAATCCCCTCAAACCCCTTCCATATCAGGCTATTTCCCCATGACCCCTTCCATTTATCCCTCAAACCCCTTCCATATCAGGCTATTTCCCCATGACCCCTTCCATTTATCCCTCAAACCCCTTCCATATCAGGCTATTTCCCCATGATTTTTCCATTAATCCCCTCAAACCCCTTCCATATCAGGCTATTTCCCCATGACCCCTTCCATTTATCCCTCAAACCCCTTCCATATCAGGCTATTTCCCCATGACCCCTTCCATTATTCCCCTCAAACCCCTTCCATATCAGGCTATTTCCCCATGACCCCTTCCATTTATCCCTCAAACCCCTTCCATCTCAGGCTATTTCCCCATGACCCCTTCCATTAATCCCTCAAACCCCTTCCATATCAGGCTATTTCCCCATGACCCCTTCCATTTATCCCCTCAAACCCCTTCCATATCAGGCTATTTCCCCATGACCCCTTCCATTAATCCCTCAAACCCCTTCCATATCAGGCTATTTCCCCATGACCCCTTCCATTAATCCCTCAAACCCCTTCCATATCAGGCTATTTCCCCATGACCCCTTCCATTAATCCCCTCAAACCCCTTCCATATCAGGCTATTTCCCCATGACCCCTTCCATTTATCCCTCAAACCCCTTCCATATCAGGCTATTTCCCCATGACCCCCTTCCATTAACCCCTCAAACCCCTTCCATATCAGGCTATTTCCCCATGACCCCTTCCATTTATCCCCTCAAACCCTTCCATATCAGGCTATTTCCCCATGACCCCTTCCATTTATCCCTCAAACCCCTTCCATATCAGGCTATTTCCCCATGACCCCTTCCATTAATCCCTCAAACCCCTTCCATATCAGGCTATTTCCCCATGACCCCTTCCATTTATCCCCTCAAACCCCTTCCATATCAGGCTATTTCCCCATGACCCCTTCCATTAATCCCTCAAACCCCTTCCATATCAGGCTATTTCCCCATGACCCCTTCCATTAATCCCTCAAACCCCTTCCATATCAGGCTATTTCCCCATGACCCCTTCCATTAATCCCCTCAAACCCCTTCCATATCAGGCTATTTCCCCATGACCCCTTCCATTTATCCCTCAAACCCCTTCCATATCAGGCTATTTCCCCATGACCCCTTCCATTAACCCCTCAACCCCTTCCATATCAGGCTATTTCCCCATGACCCCTTCCATTTATCCCCTCAAACCCCTTCCATATCAGGCTATTTCCCCATGACCCCTTCCATTTATCCCTCAAACCCCTTCCATATCAGGCTATTTCCCCATGACCCCTTCCATTAATCCCCTCAAACCCCTTCCATATCAGGCTATTTCCCATGACCCCTTCCATTTATCCCTCAAACCCCTTCCATCTCAGGCTATTTCCCATGACCCCTTCCATTAATCCCTCAAACCCCTTCCATATCAGGCTATTTCCCCATGACCCCTTCCATTAATCCCCTCAAACCCCTTCCATATCAGGCTATTTCCCAATGACCCCTTCCATTTATCCCCCAAACCCCTTCCATATCAGGCTATTTCCCCATGACCCCTTCCATTAATCCCTCAAACCCCTTCCCTATCAGGCTATTTCCCCATGACCCCTTCCATTAACCCCTCAAACCCCTTCCATATCAGGCTATTTCCCCATGACCCCTTCCATTAATCCCTCAAACCCCTTCCATATCAGGCTATTTCCCCATTACCCCTTCCATTAATCCCCTCAAACCCCTTCCATATCAGGCTATTTCCCCATGACCCCTTCCATTTATCCCTCAAACCCCTTCCATATCAGGCTATTTCCCCATGACCCCTTCCATTAATCCCTCAAACCCCTTCCATATCAGGCTATTTCCCCATGACCCCTTCCATTAACCCCTCAAAACCCCTTCCATATCAGGCTATTTCCCCATGACCCCTTCCATTTATCCCTCAAACCCCTTCCATATCAGGCTATTTCCCCATGACCCCTTCCATTAATCCCCTCAAACCCCTTCCATATCAGGCTATTTCCCCATGACCCCTTCCATTTATCCCTCAAACCCCTTCCATCTCAGGCTATTTCCCCATGACCCCTTCCATTAATCCCCTCAAACCCCTTCCATATCAGGCTATTTCCCCATGACCCCTTCCATTTATCCCCTCAAACCCCTTCCATATCAGGCTATTTCCCCATGACCCCTTCCATTAACCCCTCAAACCCCTTCCATATCAGGCTATTTCCCCATGACCCCTTCCATTTATCCCCTCAAACCCCTTCCATATCAGGCTATTTCCCCATGACCCCTTCCATTTATCCCTCAAACCCCTTCCATATCAGGCTATTTCCCATGACCCCTTCCATTAATCCCCTCAAACCCCTTCCATATCAGGCTATTTCCCCATGACCCTTCCATTTATCCCTCAAACCCCTTCCATCTCAGGCTATTTCCCCATGACCCCTTCCATTAATCCCTCAAACCCCTTCCATATCAGGCTATTTCCCCATGACCCCTTCCATTTATCCCCCAAACCCCTTCCATATCAGGCTATTTCCCCATGACCCCTTCCATTAATCCCTCAAACCCCTTCCCTATCAAGCTATTTCCCCATGACCCCTTCCATTAACCCCTCAAACCCCTTCCATATCAGGCTATTTCCCCATGACCCCTTCCATTAATCCCTCAAACCCCTTCCATATCAGGCTATTTCCCCATGACCCCTTCCATTAATCCCCTCAAACCCCTTCCATATCAGGCTATTTCCCCATGACCCCTTCCATTTATCCCTCAAACCCCTTCCATCTCAGGCTATTTCCCCATGACCCCCTTCCATTAATCCCTCAAACCCCTTCCATATCAGGCTATTTCCCCATGACCCCTTCCATTTATCCCTCAAACCCCTTCCATATCAGGCTATTTCCCCATGACCCCTTCCATTAATCCCTCAAACCCCTTCCATATCAGGCTATTTCCCCATGACCCCTTCCATTTATCCCCCAAACCCCTTCCATATCAGGCTATTTCCCCATGACCCCTTCCATTAATCCCTCAAACCCCTTCCCTATCAGGCTATTTCCCCATGACCCCTTCCATTAATCCCTCAAAACCCCTTCCATATCAGGCTATTTCCCCATGACCCCTTCCATTAACCCCTCAAAACCCCTTCCATATCAGGCTATTTCCCATGACCCCTTCCATTAACCCCTCAAACCCCTTCCATATCAGGCTATTTCCCCATGACCCCTTCCATTTATCCCTCAAACCCCTTCCATATCAGGCTATTTCCCCATGACCCCTTCCATTAATCCCTCAAACCCCTTCCCTATCAGGCTATTTCCCCATGACCCTTTCCATTAACCCCCTCAAACCCTTCCATATCAGGCTATTTCCCCATGACCCCTTCCATTAATCCCCTCAAACCCCTTCCATATCAGGCTATTTCCCCATGACCCCTTCCATTTATCCCCCAAACCCCTTCCATATCAGGCTATTTCCCCATGACCCCTTCCATTAATCCCTCAAACCCCTTCCCTATCAGGCTATTTCCCCATGACCCCTTCCATTAACCCCTCAAACCCCTTCCATATCAGGCTATTTCCCCATGACCCCTTCCATTAATCCCCTCAAACCTCCTTCCATATCAGGCTATTTCCCCATGACCCCTTCCATTAATCCCCTCAAACCCCTTCCATATCAGGCTATTTCCCCATGGCTCCTTCCATTAATCCCCCCAAACCCCTTCCATATCAGGCTATTTCCCCATGACCCCTTCCATTAACCCCCTCAAACCTCCTTCCATATCAGGCTATTTCCCCATGACCCCTTCCATTAACCCCCTCAAACCCCTTCCATATCAGGCTATTTCCCCATGACCCCTTCCATTAACCCCCCCGAGGTCAGCCTTTAAAGAGCCATCGATGCTTACCAGAGTGAGGTCATGAGGTCCGGGTGTGGCGCCTTGTTCACGACCTGTCCCATCATGAAGGCCAGCTTGTGGGCAAACATGCAGGGCGCCGGAACTCTCACCGTCCCCTGTACAAAAAAATAATAATAAGATCGAGAAAGACAAAAGACAAGACATCAATAAGACAGAAAAAACGAAACAAAAACAAAACAAAAAAAGAGAAAAAGACAAAAGACGAGACACCAATAAGACAAAAAACGCAAAAAAAAAAACGCAAAAAAAAAAAAAAAACTACCGTAGATAACAGTGAAGTCGCCAGTACAACGTTTCTTTGTTATTTACCGACGTGTGGTGGCGTTAATAGTTACATTTGTACATCCATGATTTCACGACAGTTAGAAGGGGCTATCTGGAAAGTCTGTGTCATTTTGTGTCTTCATCTGTGTCATATTAGGGCTATAAATGAACAAATGACAAAAATAAAACCGAGTGGCGACCTCACTATACCTACTACAGTAAAGTCGCCAGCTAGTATTTTAACCCAACAGTTGAGTCGCCACTCTGGGGAATTCAGGGAAATTAGAGGTAAAGTAAAACAAGTCTCTATATATATTAGCTGCGGAAGATGCTTGGATATATAAAAATTCCTCTGCCAACGTGAAAATAAATTCTATTAAAGTTTGAAAGATCTGGCAAGTCTGCGTCCTGTCGCCCGAAAAGCTACTTGTTTACTGTCTGTCATCGCGCGAAGAAAAACGTGAGAAGCAAAATGTGCAACAGTTATATTTGCAGATACAAAGCATAAAACAACGCTGAAACAGTAGATTATACAGTCATGATAGAAACTACTGTGTAACATCTTCAGTGGCACATAAAAATCAGTAGTGATGCTATAATTCGTAATATTTGGCGCCTGGCGACATCACTGCAGGTGGCGACTTCACTGTTATCTACGGTAGAGAAAAAGAAAAGACGAGACACCAATAAGACAGAAAAAACGCGAAAAAATAAAAAAAAAAAAAAAAAAAAAAAACAACAACCAGAGAAAAAGAAAACACACCAATAAGAAAGAGACAAATAAAAAAAGAAAAAAAAGAAAGAAAGAAAGAAAGAAAGAAAGAAAGAAAGAAGTCAGCAAAACAAGACGAGAGGGGAAGGCAGCAGGAGGCACTATGAGGAGCCTTTACCTGCCAGTTGTAGTAGAGGTGGGTCAGTTTGTAGGCCAGGCGCTGCATGTGGTCGGGCTTGAATGTGGTGGTGTCGGCGATGATGTTGAAGGAGGTGGGGGACACGGTGCCAATGTGGGTACTCTGCGGCACAAGGTAGAAGTCATACCTGCGGGGATGACGGGGGGCATCAATGGCTGTGTTGTTATCAATGGGAATACAGTAAAACCTCGCGTATTCGGACACTCATTATTCGGAACTTTTTTTTTTTTTTTTTTTTTTTTTTTTTTGAGGGGTCGAAATTTCCTAGCTTTCATATATACACCTAATTTTTTTTTTTTTTTTTTTTTTTAGGGGTCGAAATTTCCTAGCTATAATATATACACCTAGAATATATATATATTTTTTTTCTTAGGGGTCGAAATTTCCTAGTAGTGAGGCCGCTAAGGACCAGATTTCAAGAGGATGGGGACATGCCGGATAAAAGCACCAAATTTTGTTCAGGCATTCTACAGGGTCCTAGCTATGATTTTGAGAGGGGAGACAAACGATCCAATTACTCAGAAGCCTCTATGAACCATTTTTGTGATAACGGCTAATTTTCACACGCACGCACTGGCATCACTACATTTGACGATTATGCAAGTGGAGTGTTTGTTCCCCACATCATGAGGCAACTGGAAACCTCTATGAGAGTAGATGTGGTATGGGACAGGTACCTGGACAACAGTATCAAAGAATCAACCAGAGAGAAACGGGGGAAAGGTGTACGAAGGAAGGTGGCAGGCCAGACCAAGGTCCCAGGCAATTGGCCCGATTTCCTGCGTGACCCCACAAACAAGGTAGAACTCTTCCAGTTCCTATCAGAGAAGATTGTATCCACTACCTTCCCAGACGGAAAGCAGGTCTTTGCAACATCTGGAGCCTCTGTAGTCTGCAGTGGCACTGACCACTCGATGCCGCCATGTGACCACGAAGAGGCAGACACAAGAATTGTGGTCCATCTACAAGATGCCCTAGAGAGTGGATGCACCACATGCTTGGTACGCACCGTGGATACTGACGTTCTTGTCATCCTCATCGGGAAGTATCACTTTCTAGCCAGCAAGTATCCATCGGCTGACATCTGGGTCGCCTTCGGCAGTGGCAAGAAACTTCCTTTTCCTACACATCAATGCCATCTGTAGTACTCTGGGCAAAGAGAAGTCCACAGCGCTACCAGTGTTCCACAGCTTCACAGGGTGTGATACCACTTCTTCTTTCTTTGGAAAGGGGAAAAAGTCGGTTTGGGAAGCATGGGGTGCCTATACCGAAGTCACAGATGCCTTCAACTTCATCGTAGAACATCCACATGCACAAATCACCGTGGATTGCCAGGAGTTCCAGATGCTGGAACGTTTCACAGTCGTTATATATGAAAGACCAGCCCTCTGGTGTCGGTGAATGAAGCAAGAAAGGAACTGTTCTGCCAGAAAAACAGAACGATGGAGAACATTCCCCCAACTCAACAGGCCCTGCTGCAGCACACACAAGCGTGCAGTGTACCAGGCTGGCATCTGGACACCTGTCACCAGGCCCAACAACAGACACCAAACTGCTGAAGGCTGCGGTTGGACACTGGATGCAGAAACAAAGTCCTGGGTTCCTGTCTGGAGCTCGCAGCCTGCGGCAGCAAAGGCTGTAAGTGAACTTGTGAAGTGTGCCTGCAAAAGTGCTGCAGGTTGTGGCGGGAGATGTTCATGCAAGAAAGCCAGCTGGAAATGCACCGAACTGTGCAGCTGCAAATGTGAGAAGTAGACACATAATTACAATTATGAATCATACCTGCATTGTGATACTGGTGCTTAACAAAGACATGGCATTCCTGCAGCTGTACAGGAAGAACATGATTGTTGTATAATGAGCTTAATGAATACTTATTTTTTCATAATGCACCGTCAGTAGATTAACCACTGTCATTTTTGAATTGCAAGGAGTATGTTTTAATTCGTGTTCTGCTAATAAACTACATGGCATTTCGCGATGTCCGCAGGGGAGTTTAAAGTCGAATAAATATTGAATTTATGTTTTTTTGACAGCCATATTGGAATATTTTGTTCTGGAGTTATTAAATAATAATAATAAGATAACTTGCATCCAATAAACATTATCCTTATGACTATTCTTTTAAAAAACCCATTTACCCTAATTTCCACATGCGGAAATGTCAAAATAATAAAGAAGCGTTCCTTATAGCCATCTGAGTGATGGGATCATTTGTCTCCCCTCTCAAAATCATAGCTAGGAGCCTGTAGAGTGCCTGAAAAATTTTTGGTGCTTTTATCCGGCATGTCCCCATCATTTCACTAAGCTGCCGGACTATAGCTATGATATATATACCTAGAATATATATTTTTTTTTTTTCTTAGGGGTCGAAATTTCCTAGCTATGATATATAAACCTAGATTTTTTTTTTTTTTTTTTTTTTTTTTAGGGGTCGAAATTTCCTAGCTATGATGTATACACCTAGATTTTTTTTTTTTTTTTTTTTTTTTTTTTTAGGGGTCGAAATTTCCTAGCTATGATATGATATATACACCAAATTTTTTTTTTTTTTTTTTTTTTAGGGGTCGAAATTTCCTAGCTATGATATATACACCTAGAATTTTTTTTTTTTTATTTTATTTTAGGGGTCGAAATTTCCTAGCTATATATACACCTAAATTTATTTTTTTATTTTTTTTATTTTAGGGGTCGAAATTTCCTAGCTATAATATAATTTATACACCTAGAATTTATTTTTTATTTTTTTATTTTAGGGTCGAAATTTCCTAGCTATAATATATACACCTAGAAATTATAATATTTTTTTTTTTTTTTTTAAGGTTCGAAATTTCCTAGCTATATACTATACTACACCTAGAATTTTCTTTTTACATATCCCCCCATTATTCGGACCAATCCTTGGCCCAATTAGTCCGAATATGAGAGGTTTTACTGTACCTGCTTTGTGGACATGCACGTTAAAATAAGATGAGGTTGATGTAGAAACTGGGATCACGTTAGAGCACTGTACACTCGACCCTCAATTCAACGCCTTGGAATGTCTGTGTTGTTATCAATGGGAATACCTGCTTTGTGGACATGCCATAACAATTAAAAAAAAAGATAATGTTGATATAGAAACAGGGAAATTATGCTTCAATGTGTATGTGTGTGTGTGTGTGTACCCATGGTCTTGTCCGTGCAAACTGGACTCCCGATCACTAGTTCTAGAGTACTGTACAGTTGACCCTCAATTTAATGGACGTAAGGGACTCCATCTGCTACCGGACAAGTGGACCAAACTATTCAATACGTCTGCTGCTTCAAAAGTGTCCGCTATAACACCCCCTCGGACTCAGAATAGAAGCCTTCACCTCGGACTCAGAATAGAAGCCTTCACCTCGGACTCAGAATAGAAGCCTTCAGAGTCCTAGTAACTAGATTCTGAGTCCTAGATTCAGAATAGAAGCCTTCAGAGTCCTAGTAACTGGATTCTGAGTCCTAGATTCAGCATAGAAGCCTTCAGTCCTAGTAACTAGATTCCGAGTCCTAGATTCAGAATAGAAGCCTTCAGTCCTAGTAACTAGATTCTGAGTCCTAGATTCAGAATAGAAGCCTTCAGGGTCCTAGTAACTAGATTCTGAGTCCTAGATTCAGAATAGAAGCCTTCAGAGTTCTAGTAACTAGATTCTGAGTCCAAGATTCAGAATAGAAGCCTTCAGAGTCCTAGTAACTAGATTCTGAGTCCTAGATTCAGAATAGAAGCCTTCAGAGTCCTAGTAACTAGATTCTGAGTCCTAGATTCAGAATAGAAGCCTTCAGAGTCCTAGTAACTAGATTCTGAGTCCTAGATTCAGAATAGAAGCCTTCAGAGTCCTAGTAACTAGATTCTGAGTCCTAGATTCAGAAAAGAAGCCTTCAGTCCTAGATTCAGATAGAAGCCTTCAGAGTCCTAGATTCAGAATAGAAGCCTTCAGAGTCCTAGTAACTAGATTCTGAGTCCTAGATTCAGAATAGAAGCCTTCAGTCCTAGTAACTAGATTCTGAGTCCTAGATTCAGAAGAAGCCTTCAGAGTCCTAGTAACTAGATTCTGAGTCCTAGATTCAGAATAGAATCCTTCCAGAGTCCTAGTAACTAGATTCTGAGTCCTAGTAACTAGATTCTGAGTCCTAGATTCAGAATAGAAGCCTTCAGTCCTAGATTCAGAATAGAAGCCTTCAGAGTCCTAGATTCAGAATAGAAGCCTTCAGAGTCCTAGTAACTAGATTCTGAGTCCTAGATTCAGAATAGAAGCCTTCAGAGTCCTAGATTCAGAATAGAAGCCTCAGAGTCCTAGTAACTAGATTCTGAGTCCTAGATTCAGAATAGAAGCCTTCAGAGTCCTAGATTCAGAATAGAAGCCTTCAGAGTCCTAGATTCAGAATAGAAGCCTTCAGAGTCCTAGTAACTAGATTCTGAGTCCTAGATTCAGAATAGAAGCCTTCAGAGTCCTAGTAACTAGATTCTGAGTCCTAGATTCAGAATAGAAGCCTTCAGAGTCCTAGTAACTAGATTCTGAGTCCTAGATTCAGAATAGAAGCCTTCAGAGTCCTAGTAACTAGATTCTGAGTCCTAGATTCAGAATAGAAGCCTTCAGAGTCCTAGTAAACTAGATTCTGAGTCCTAGATTCAGAATAGAAGCCTTCAGTCCTAGATTCAGAATAGAAGCCTTCAGAGTCCTAGATTCAGAATAGAAGCCTTCAGAGTCCTAGTAACTAGATTCTGAGTCCTAGATTCAGAATAGAAGCCTTCAGTCCTAGTAACTAGATTCTGAGTCCTAGATTCAGAATAGAAGCCTTCAGAGTCCTAGTAACTAGATTCTGAGTCCTAGATTCAGAATAGAAGCCTTCAGAGTCCTAGTAACTAGATTCTGAGTCCTAGATTCAGAATAGAAGCCTTCAGAGTCCTAGTAACTAGATTCTGAGTCCTAGATTCAGAATAGAAGCCTTCAGAGTCCTAGTAACTAGATTCTGAGTCCTAGATTCAGAATAGAAGCCTTCAGTCCTAGATTCAGAATAGAAGCCTTCAGAGTCCTAGATTCAGAAAAGAAGCCTTCAGAGTCCTAGTAACTAGATTCTGAGTCCTAGATTCGAATAGAAGCCTTCAGAGTCCTAGTACTAGATTCTGAGTCCTAGATTCAGAATAGAAGCCTTCAGAGTCCTAGTAACTAGATTCTGAGTCCTAGATTCAGAATAGAAGCCTTCAGTCCTAGTAACTAGATTCTGAGTCCTAGATTCAGAATAGAAGCCTTCAGAGTCCTAGTAACTAGATTCTGAGTCCTAGATTCAGAATAGAAGCCTTCAGTCCTAGATTCAGAATAGAAGCCTTCAGAGTCCTAGATTCAGAATAGAAGCCTTCAGAGTCCTAGTAACTAGATTCTGAGTCCTAGATTCAGAATAGAAGCCTTCAGAGTCCTAGATTCAGAATAGAACCCTTTCAGAGTCCTAGTAACTAGATTCTGAGTCCTAGATTCAGAATAGAAGCCTTCAGTCCTAGATTCGAATAAAAGCCTTCAGAGTCCTAGATTCAGAATAGAAGCCTTCAGAGTCCTAGATTCAGAATAGAAGCCTTCAGAGTCCTAGATTCAGAATAGAAGCCTTCAGAGTCTATAACTAGATTCTGAGTCCTAGATTCAGAATAGAAGCCTTCAGAGTCCTAGTAACTAGATTCTGAGTCCTAGATTCAGAATAGAAGCCTTCAGAGTCCTAGTAACTAGATTCTGAGTCCTAGATTCAGAATAGAAGCCTTCAGAGTCCTAGTCTAGATTCTGAGTCTAGATTCAGAATAGAAGCCTTCAGTCCTAGATTCAG
This sequence comes from Chionoecetes opilio, assembly GCA_016584305.1. Classification (NCBI taxonomy): domain Eukaryota; kingdom Metazoa; phylum Arthropoda; class Malacostraca; order Decapoda; family Majidae; genus Chionoecetes; species Chionoecetes opilio. The sequence continues at coordinate 407,477 of JACEEZ010022692.1, forward strand.
AATAGAAGCCTTCAGAGTCCTAGATTCAGAATAGAAGCCTTCAGAGTCCTAGTAATAGTTCTGAGTCCTAGATTCAGAATAGAAGCCTTCAGTCCTAGTAACTAGATTCTGAGTCCTAGATTCAGAATAGAAGCCTTCAGAGTCCTAGTAACTAGATTCTGAGTCCTAGATTCAGATAGAAGCCTTCAGATCCTAGTAACTAGATTCTGAGTCCTAGATTCAGAATAGAAGCCTTCAGAGTCCTAGTAACTAGATTCTGAGTCCTAGATTCAGAATAGAAGCCTTCAGTCCTAGATTCAGAATAGAAGCCTTCAGAGTCCTAGATTCAGAATAGAAGCCTTCAGTCTTAGTAACTAGATTCTGAGTCCTAGATTCAGAATAGAAGCCTTCAGAGTCCTAGTAACTAGATTCTGAGTCCTAGATTCGAATAGAAGCCTTCAGTCCTAGATTCAGAATAGAAGCCTTCAGAGTCCTAGATTCCAGAATAGAAGCCTTCAGAGTCCTTAGATTCAGAGATAGAAGCCTTCGAGTCCTAGATTCAGAATAGAAGCCTTCAGAGTCCTAGATTCAGAATAGAAGCCTTCAGTCTAGTAACTAGAATTCAGAATAGAAGCCTCAGTCCTAGTACACATAGATTCAGAATAGAAGCCTTCAGAGTCCTAGATTCAGAATAGAAGCCTTCAGAGTCCTAGTAACTAGATTCAGAATAGAAGCCTTCAGTCCTAGTAACTAGATTCAGAATAGAAGCCTTCAGTCCTAGTAACTAGATTCAGAATAGAAGCCTTCAGAGTCCTAGTAACTAGATTCAGAATAGAAGCCTTCAGAGTCCTAGTAACTAGATTCAGAATAGAAGCCTTCAGTCCTAGTAACTAGATTCAGAATAGAAGCCTTCAGTCCTAGTAACTAGATTCAGAATAGAAGCCTTCAGAGTCCTAGTAAACTAGATTCAGAATAGAAGCCTTCAGAGTCTAGTAACTAGATTCAGAATAGAACCCTTTCAGTCCTAGTAACTAGATTCAGAATAGAAGCCTTCAGTCCTAGTAACTAGATTCAAAAATAGAAGCCTTCAGTCTAGTAACTAGATTCAGAATAGAAGCCTTCAGTCCTAGTAACTAGATTCAGAATAGAAGCCTTCAGAGTCCTAGTAACTAGATTCAGAATAGAAGCCTTCAGTCCTAGAAACTAGATTCAGATAGAAGCCTTCAGTCCTAGTAACTATAATCAGAATAGAAGCCTTCAGAGTCCTAGATTCAGAATAGAAGCCTTCAGAGTCCTAGATTCAGAATAGAAGCCTTCAGAGTCCTAGATTCAGAATAGAAGCCTTCAGTCCTAGTAACTAGATTCAGAATAGAAGCCTTCAGTCCTAGTAACTAGATTCAGAATAGAAGCCTTCAGAGTCCTAGATTCAGAATAGAAGCCTTCAGAGTCCTAGATTCAGAATAGAAGCCTTCGAGTCTAGATTCAGAATAGAAGCCTTCAGAGTCCTAGATTCAGAATAGAAGCCTTCAGAGTCCTAGATTCAGAATAGAAGCCTTCAGAGTCCTAGATTCAGAATAGAAGCCTTCTGAGTCCTAGATTCAGAATAGAAGCCTTCAGAGTCCTAGATTCAGAATAGAAGCCTTCAGAGTCCTAGATTCAGAATAGAACCCTTCAGAGTCCTAGATTCAGAATAGAAGCCTTCAGAGTCCTAAAATTCAGAATAGAAGCCTTCAGAGTCCTAGATTCAGAATAGAAGCCTTCAGTCCTAGATTCAGAATAGAAGCCTTCAGAGTCCTAGATTCAGAATAGAAGCCTTCAGAGTCCTAGATTCAGAATAGAAGCCTTCAGAGTCCTAGATTCAGAATAGAAGCCTTCAGAGTCCCTAGATTCAGAATAGAAGCCTTCAGAGTCCTAGATTCAGAATAGAAGCCTTCAGAGTCCTAGATTCAGAATAGAAGCCTTCAGAGTCCTAGATTCAGAATAGAAGCCTTCAGAGTCCTAGATTCAGATAGAAGCTTCAGAGTCCTAGATTCAAAATAGAAGCCTTCTGAGTCCTAGATTCAGAATAGAAGCCTTCAGAGTCCTAGATTCAGAATAGAAGCCTTCAGAGTCCTAGATTCAGAATAGAAGCCTTCAGAGTCCTAGATTCAGAATAGAAGCCTTCAGAGTCCTAGATTCAGAATAGAAGCCTTCAGAGTCCTAGATTCAGAATAGAAGCCTTCAGAGTCCTAGATTCAGAATAGAAGCCTTCTGAGTCCTAGATTCAGAATAGAAGCCTCAGAGCCCTAGTTTCAGAATAGAAGCCTTCAGAGTCCTAGATTCAGAATAGAAGCCTTCAGAGTCCTAGATTCAGAATAGAAGCCTTCAGAGTCCTAGATTCAGAATAGAAGCCTTCAGAGTCCTAGATTCAGAATAGAAGCCTTCAGTCCTAGATTCAGAATAGAAGCCTTCAGAGTCCTAGATTCAGAATAGAAGCCTTCAGAGTCCTAGATTCAGAATAGAAGCCTTCAGAGTCCTAGATTCAGAATAGAAGCCTTCAGAGTCCTAGATTCAGAATAGAAGCCTTCAGAGTCCTAGATTCAAAATAGAAGCCTTCAGAGTCCTAGATTCAGAATAGAAGCCTTCAGAGTCCTAGATTCAGAATAGAAGCCTTCAGAGTCCTAGATTCAGAATAGAAGCCTTCAGAGTCCTAGATTCAGAATAGAAGCCTTCAGAGTCCTAGATTCAGAATAGAAGCCTTCAGAGTCCTAGATTCAGAATAGAAGCCTTCAGAGTCCTAGATTCAGAATAGAAGCCTTCAGAGTCCTAGATTCAGAATAGAAGCCTTCAGAGTCCTGAGTACAGTAAATAAAACAAAAACAACAATTATGTTCATGTTTTCTCCCATTGAGTCAGTTAAATCGAGGGTCGAGTGTCCACACAAAGGCTACGTAATCACCAAACAAGAACAAAATGAACATAAAAACAAACACCATTGTGACCCCAGAGAACTATTATATCCCTCCATCATCAGCTTAATCCATTGTGACCCGAGAACTATTATATCCCTCCATCATCAGCTTAATCCAGTGACCCCAGAGAACTATTATATCCCTCCATCATCAGCTTAATCCATTGTGACCCAGAGAACTATTATATCCCCATCATCACTTAATCCATTGTGACCGAGAACTATTATACCCTCCATCATCAGCTTAATCCAGTGTGACCCCAGAGAACTATTATATCCCTCCATCATCAGCTTAATCCATTGTGACCCCAGAGAACTATATATCCCTCTATCATCAGCTTATCCATTGTGACCCAGAGAACTATTATATCCCTCTATCATCAGCTTAATCCATTGTGACCCCAGAGAACTATTATATCCCTCCATCATCAGTTTAATCCAGTGTGACCCCAGAGAACTATTATATCCCTCCATCATCAGCTTAATCCATTGTGACCCCAGAGAACTATTATATCCCTCCATCATCAGCTTAATCCATTGTGACCCCAGAGAACTATTATATCCCTCTATCATCAGCTTAATCCATTGTGACCCAGAGAACTATTATATCCCTCTATCATCAGCTTAATCCATTGTGACCCCAGAGAACTATTATATCCTCTATCATCAGCTTAATCCATTGTGACCCCAGAGAACTATTATATCCCTCCATCATCAGCTTAATCCATTGTGACCCCAGAGAACTATTATATCCCTCCATCATCAGCTTATCCATTGTGACCCCAGAGAACTATTATATCCCTCTATCATCAGCTTAATCCATTGTGACCCCAGAGAACTTTTATATCCCCCATCATCAGCTTAATCCATTGTGACCCCAGAGAACTATTATATCCCTCCATCATCAGCTTAATCCATTGTGACCCGAGAACTATTATATCCCTCCATCATCAGCTTAATCCATTGTGCCCCCATAGAACTATTATATCCCTCCATCATCAGCTTAATCCATTGTGACCCAGAGAACTATTATATCCCTCCACCATCAGCTTAACCCATTGTGACCCCAGAGAACTATTATATCCCCCATCATCAGCTTAATCATTGTGACCCCAGAGAACTATTATATCCCTCCATCTATCAGCTAATCCATTGTGACCCCAGAGAACTATTATATCCCTCCATCATCAGCTTAATCCATTGTGACCCCAGAGAACTATTATATCCCTCCATCATCAGCTTAATCCATTGTGACCCCAGAGAACTATTATATCCCTCCATCATCAGCTTAATCCATTGTGACCCCAGAGAACTATTATATCCCTCCACCATCAGCTTAATCCATTGTGACCCCAGAGAACTATTATATCCTCCACCATCAGCTTAATCCATGTGACCCCAGAGAACTATTATATCCCTCCACCATCAGCTTAATCCATTGTGACCCCAGAGAACTATTATATCCCTCCACCATCAGCTTAATCCATTGTGACCCCAGAGAACTATTATATCCCTCCATCATCAGCTTAATCCATTGTGACCCCAGAGAACTATTATATCCCTCTATCATCAGCTTCATCCATTGTGACCCCAGAGAACTATTATATCCCTCTATCATCAGCTTAATCCATTGTGACCCCAGAGAACTATTATATCCCTCTATCATCAGCTTAATCCATTGTGACCCCAGAGAACTATTATATCCCTCCATCATCAGCTTAATCCATTGTGACCCCAGAGAACTATTATATCCCTCCATCATCAGCTTAATCCATTGTGACCCCAGAGAACTATTATATCCCTCCATCATCAGCTTAATCCATTGTGACCCAGAGAACTATTATATCCCTCTATCATCAGCTTCATCATTGTGACCCCAGAGAACTATTATATCCCTCTATCATCAGCTTAATCCATTGTGACCCCAGAGAACTATTATATCCCTCTTATCATCAGCTTAATCCATTGTGACCCCAGAGAACTATATATCCCTCATCATCAGCTTTAATTCCATTGTGACCCAGAGAATATTATATACCCTCATCATCAGCTTAATCCATTGTGACCCAGAGAACTATATATCCCTCATCATCAG
>JACEEZ010022692.1:417500-425000 GCA_016584305.1 Chionoecetes opilio
ATTTCTGTTATATCAAGCACTATCAGGAGCCAATAACGGAAATTTCTGTTATATCAAGAACTATCAGGAGCCAATAACGGAAATTTCTGTTATATCAAGCACTGTCAGGAGCCAATAACGGAAATTTCTGTTATATCAAGCACTGTCAGGAGCCAATAACGGAAATTTCTGTTATATCAAGCACTATCAGGAGCCAATAACGGAAATTTCTGTTATATCAAGCACTGTCAGGAGCCAATAACGGAAATTTCTGTTATATCAAGCACTGTCAGGAGCCAATAACGGAAATTTCTGTTATATCAAGCAGTCAGGAGCCAATAACGGAAATTTCTGTTATATCAAGCACTGTCAGGAGCCAATAACGGAAATTTCTGTTATATCAAACACTGTCAGGAGCCAATAACGGAAATTTCTGTTATATCAAGCACTGTCAGGAGCCAATAACGGAAATTTATGTTATATCAAGCACTGTCAGGAGCCAATAACGGAAATTTCTGTTATATCAAGCAGTCAGGAGCCAATAACGGAAATTTGTTATATCAAGCACTGTCAGGAGCCAATAACGGAAATTTCTGTTATATCAAGCAGTCAGGAGCCAATAACGGAAATTTCTGTTATATCAAGCAGTCAGGAGCCAATAACGGAAATTTCTGTTATATCAAGCACTATCAGGTGCCAATAACGGAAATTTCTGTTAAATCAAGCAGCCAGGAGCCAATAACGGAAATTTCTGTTATATCAAGCAGTCAGGAGCCAATAACGGAACTTTCTGTTATATCAAGCACTATCAGGAGCCAATAACGGAAATTTCTGTTATATCAAGCAGTCAGGAGTCAATAACGGAAATTTCTGTTATATCAAGCAGTCAGGAGCCAATAACGGAAATTTCTGTTATATCAAGCACTGTCAGGAGCCAATAACGGAAATTTCTGTTATATCAAGCACTGTCAGGAGCCAATAACGGAAATTTCTGTTATATCAAGCACTGTCAGGAGCCAATAACGGAGATTCAATTTAGCGGAAAATTAGATTTACCGTTAACTGCCTTGGCTGAATTACTCCGTTATATCGAGCTTCTACTGTACATAGATGGAAGCGTATCATCGCCCGTCTAACCTCACAAGACAACATAAGAACATAAGAAAATAAGGACGCTACAAGAGGCCGCGAAACCTACACGTGATAGTTCCTGTGAATTATGGGAAACATGATGGGAAAATCTGACGCTAAACAAAAACAGATGATGATGATGATGATGATGGTGGTGGTGGTGGTGGTGGTGGTGTGGTGGTGGGTGAGGACTGAGGGACATACTTCTGATCCCCAATGTAAAGTTGTCGGACATCTCCTCGTGGTTCTTGTGCGTGGCGGCCTGAGAGAGGTAGCGCGACCAGCTGCTGTTGAGCGAGGACACCACCGCCCCGTACGACACATTGCGGGAACCCTTCTCGTGATAGGCGTCGTAGCCAATCACCATGGTGTTCTGAGAGGCAGGGAAATGATAGGGTTGAGGGCGGGAGTGCCGTGCTTACGTGCTTGCTTACTCTTAAATAAACTACAATAGCAATACAGCCTACAGCATGTTTTACTAGCTTTCTGCAAACCATTTTTCACCTTTTTCACCCCTGCTGCACCCTATACTAGCCACCCTGTTTGCTCACACCCTACACCCTGGCTGCCTTGTTTCCTCATATCTTGCCCCACATGTTTACTACTACTACTACTACTACTATTACACCCTGGTCTTAATTTTCCCACACCCTACCCACAGTATTTTCCCACCTCATAGATCCTTGTTGTTCTCACCCCCTACCGTAAATAACAGTGAAGTCGCCAGGCGCCAAATATTACGAATTATAGCATCACTACTGATTTTTATGTGCCACTGAAGATGTTACACAGTAGTTTATATCATGACTGTATAATCTACCCTGTTTCAGCGTTGTTTTATGCTTTGTAGCTGCAAATATAACTGTTGCGCATTTTGCTTCTCACGTTTTTCTTCGCGCGATGACACAGTAAAACAGTAGCTTTTCGGGCGACAGGACGCAGACTTGCCAGATCTTTCAAACTTTAATAGAATTTATTTGCACGTTGGCAGAGGAATTTTTATATATCCAAGCATCTTCCGCAGCTAATATATATAGAGACTTGTTTTACTTTACCTCTAATTTCCCTGAATTCCCCAGAGTGGCGACTCAACTGTTGGGTTAAAATACTAGCTGGCAACTTTACTGTAGTAGGTATAGTGAGGTCGCCACTCGGTTTTATTTTTGTCATTTGTTCATTTATAGCCCTACTATGACACTGATGAAGACACAAAATGACACAGACTTTCCAGATGGACCCTTCTAACTTTCCTGAAATCATGGATGTACAAATGTAAGTATTAACGCCACCACACGTCTGTAAATAACAAAGAAACGTAGAACTGGCGACTTCACTGTTATCTACGGTACAGCCCCTGCCTCCCTTCCCCACACCCCGCCACCCTGCCTCACCTTCATGGGGATGCCCACGGTCCAAGGCTCACCCCCCAGCTTGCAGTTGATCTGGATGGCAATCTTGGTGGCCACGGACATCAGCCGCTGCTTCTTGAACAGAGTGCGGCTGAGGACACACTGCAAGGCAAGCAAGGGCGAGATACTAGGACACACTCAGGATATAACAGACCGACACATTCCTCTGTTACTTCATGACACCTTGAGAGTAAAGGCTGATTCACACTGGCGTTTTTTCGGCATTTTTATCTGACGAAAAGGGATCTGGGGCTGGGGAAATCACAAAACACACTAGGGAAATCAACAAAAAGCACACACCGAGCGCTCGGTGTGTGATTTTTGTTGAAAACCTATTGCGATCATGACCCCAGCCCCACACCCAGACCCCTTTTCGTCAGATAAAAATGCCAAAAAAACGCCAGTGTGAATCAGCCTTAAGATCTTGTAGCTGCTTCCTCACAAGTGCACACCAGGAATGGAGTGAATACAAGAGTTGTGTATTAGAATAGGAATACTTCAAATTCCTATGAATGGGAATACACTGAAATACTGTTAATTAGAATACAATAAGGATACTTCATGAAGGTAGTCATGAGTACTGGCAAGTGGCAACAGTCAAACTGCAGACGCCGCCCTGCCCCAGCCTGTGCACGTCCACCCAGGAAGCCAGGATGGTATGGAACAAAGACTCATATTTCTAATAATTTATTTAGCGTTATTCGTCCGATTACTCAAAGAATACGAACACATTTCCCAAGTATTCGAATACGAATGAAATATTTTGATTAGTAATAACAATTATTCGAATACAAATACATCTAAATACCGTATTCGCATGTAATGGAATACGAATACTCCATCCCTGGTGCATACATTATGGAGCTCAAAAATTTAGAAAATGTATTTAGTTGTAGAGGTGTCCTGATCTTTATCCAGTCACACGAAGGGCAGAGTGTGCGGCAATGGTACAAAGGTTACCCCAGAGTGTACAGCAATGCCCCCATGCTTGCCCAGGACACAAGCCGCGGACCCACCTGACTCGGGACGCCCAGGTTGACGGCCAGGTGCCTCTTGACGGCGCTGTAGAAGTCCACCCTGTTAGTGGGCAGCACCACCAGCACCAGCTGCAGCCCCTGGCAGGTGTTCAGCTTGCTCACACACTCCTGCACGCTCTCACCCTGCGTGCAGTGGCTGAGGCACAGGGCAAAATACTATTGTAACATCTCAAAACCAAAACACAACACTCACTAGTATATATATATATATATATATATATATATAAATATATTTTAGATGGGGCCTATAGCGCCTGTAGGGTATTACGCATTACACACTATAATAGGCTATAAGTATACACTATGCCATCTATGTTTCTTATGTAATTGCCTTCTGCCAAACAATTAGTGACATGCAACAAAATGTAGATAACTTACTACTACAATTATAATAATTCAAACAATTTACATATAAAAAAAATGAAAATTTGGAGTTAACCTTTACACAACCTTGAAATATAATTCAGCGCAATTCAAGCTTTACAATAATCTAAGGCACGGCTACACTTACACACTCCTGCCCGCATCAACACTCTTACTTGGCTTCCTCATAAATGAATGGCTTGACTTTCGTTTGACACATTTTTCCAGCACTTTCAATATAGAAAGAGAAAATAAAGAATGGCTGTCGTCACTATGAATTATAATGGAGAAAGCTTTATCAACACTGGTATGTTTTGTGGCTGCCACTTACATGATGGGGGCGCTGAACTGCATGCCCATGGGCGGCCCCACGCGCTGCAGTGTGTTAAAAAGTTCCCGCGCACTGTCACGGAACTTCACAGAGAACACCAGCGCCCACTTTGTCACGTTCACCGGCACATTCATCCGCAGGGCTGAAGGAACACAAAACCACCGCTATATTTGCCACACGTTTAGTTGGGGTCCCTTCACTCCCCCCTTCTGAACACACGGGATTGGCCGAGGTGTTGGGTGTTGGGGCTTTAGGGCGGAACTTGGAGTAAGGCATTCTCACCCAACACCCAACACCTCGGCCAATCCCGCGCATTAGGAATTCGGAAGGGGGGGGTGAAGGGGCCCAATTTTCGCCACCTTAACGTGAGGGGAGTATAGGAAAGACCGCTGGGAGGGTGTGTATTATGACAGAATGATTCCTGGCAGTGTGCGCAGGAGGGCGGTGATGGCAGCCGTCTCCCCCTTGGCATCTGTTCATACAATGTAGGGACAACATTTCCAATCTAAAAAATTATTGACATTTGATACTGTTGTTATTTACTGATTAACCCCTTCACGCCCAGATCTTTCCTTGGCTATAAATTTGTTTTGTTGTTAGCCATAAAATTACGAAAAGTAACTGAATATACCCAATTAGTTAGTGGACAAGGATACTAAACAGGTCATATCTATAAAATATTGCTTATAGTCACTAAAAATCGTCTAATGGTACCCAAATTAAGATAGAAATATACGTTCTGGGTCTCAAGGGGTTAAGAGTATATTTCTGGTCCACGAGTGATTTGGTATACAGTAAAACCTCTCGTATTCGGACTTTGACAATATTCGGACCTCCTCTTTCTTTTCTTTTTCTTTTTTTTTTTTTTTTCCTTTTTCCTTTTTTTTTTTTTAGGGGTCGAAATTTCCTAGCCTAGAATTTTTTTATATTTTTTTTTAGGGGTTGAAATTTCCTAACCTATATATTTTTTTTCTTTTCCCATATCTAAATACCCCCATATATAATCCCCCCATTATTCGGATCCTTGCATTACTCGGACCACTCCTTGGCCCAATTAGTCCCAATATGAGAGGTTTTACTGTATTGTGTAATTTATGCCTTGACAACTCTGTGGCTCCACTACTCACAGCGCACTTCCTTGGACCAGTCGGCAGTCTCCCTGCTGAACTGCACGTTCCTGCCGCCCTGTATGATGACCTCCTCGGGCAGCACGCGACCCTGGAACTCCACCAGCTTGTTAGACAGCTGCAGGCCCCAGCTGGACATCTCGGCACGCACCTACACCATAGCAACACAAAATTGATGTTATTCGGGATTGAGGATAAAGGAAATTGATGTTATTCTATATATAAAAGAAAATTAGTGTTATTTTAGAGAGAAATCATTGATACAGTGCCACTGTTATCGAGGCGACCAGTCATATTTTCCCAAACAAGTCCTTCACAGTTAGTTCCTTGGTAACTGGTGAGTTAGTTGGAAGACTGGTAGCCATCTCACGCACAGTGACGCGATTCGCGTCAAAACGGAACCGTCTACATCGGAGCTTTTGACGCGATTCAAAAAACTTGTAAAAATTCGCCAAAAATAAAGTATTTATCAGAATCGCGTCAAAACTTTTCTGCGTCAAAGATCCAAGCTAGGCCTATAAAATAAACTAATTGTTAACTCTCTCGTGTGAGTGGATGTGAAATGATAAGGGTTTGTGTGTCAGTTTCCACTCAGCAGGCAGCCTGTGCGCGCGGATTGTCGTCCCTTTAAAACGTGTCCCGAGCTGGCCATAATGGCCATATGAAAATTATAATGGTAGCGTTGGAATCCTCATAAAAGTCCGCCTTTATTGGCATATAAACCATAAAAAGTTGACTCAGGAAGTTTTGAGCTACAAAGTGGTGAACGTAAGTATTTCTTATTTCTCTTTACTCAGTGTTTTTTTCATTCGGTAAATTCCGCTATTTATTTGCATTTCTTGTTATTTTTTTCTTTCATAAGGCAGAATAATCTCTTGCAAAACCAACGATATATAATAATGCCAGGAAAAAAGAATACACGTTGGTGAAATTGATAACATAAAAAAAAAAATTCGCCGCACAGTCAGGCCATTCGCGGGGCCCCTTAGGGAGCATAAGACGGATGTCGCAGTGGAAAAAGAAACGTATGAAACTTTTGGTGCGTGAGAGGGTTAAGATAGATTGTTGGAAACGTATCATCGGCCGTCCAACCTCATTAGATATCATGGGAATATCAACGTTAAACAGAAAGATAATGAGGAGCAAGCCCTTCACAATAGCTTACTTAGGAGACAAAAGAATAACATAAGCAGCAGTCCCCCAGCAGCAGGGCTTGCAGCATTTACATAACAACATAAGGCAGCTACAGGAGGCCACGAGACCTACACGTAGTAGTTCCTGTTACAACACTCACTACCTACCTCCACCTTTCATCCCCAGCCATGAAATTGCAAGGTGGATGTAGGTAGTGTTCCCTCATAGCAATATTGTATTTTTTGTCCTTCACATCCCATTCAACAGACCTACACGTGGTAGTTCCTGTTACAACACTCACTACCTACATCCATCTTTTATCCCCAGCCATGAAATTGCAAGGTGGATGTAGGTAGTGTTCCCTCATAGCAATATTGTATTTTTTGTCCTTCACATCTCATTCAACAACCTATACGTGGTAGTTCCTGTTACCATGGTAGTTCCCTTACCTTCCCATTGGTGCTCAGGTCTCTGTTGAGTGTCATGAGGGAGTGGACCTTTTTCTGCAGGGTGGTGCAGTAATACCCAGACAACAGGACAGTAATAGGGGTTAACCTAAGACGTGCACACAGGGGGTTTTCTACAGGGTCATACTGTGTGCATGTATGATGATCTTGGGACCCATTGCCAATTTCGATAAAAAGTACATCAGCGTGTAGGGAATGTTTGCGTGCATCGGCCCATATATATTTGACCCCCCAAAAAAATGTCTTGGGAGGGGGGGGGGGGGGGGGGGGGGGGGGACGGTCCGTAGTTGAAAAATGTGGAGCGAATGGCAGCGCACGGCTAGATTGTCATCGAGCGGCGAGATTTCCCTGCCGAATTTTCACGCGCCCAGGGGATAGAACGAGAGGGAGGAGGGTTGGGTTACCGCGTTAGAGGGAGGCAAGGAGTGAGTCGTGGAGAGAGTGAAGGCAGTAAACATATGCAGCTGTGTGATAATTGTGGAGGCGCCCCAGGTGTATGGATGTCTTGGAATTTTGAACCTT
>JACEEZ010022692.1:430000-445000 GCA_016584305.1 Chionoecetes opilio
ATAGACAAACAGTAAGAGATAGACAGACAGTAATAGATAGACAGACAGACAGACAGTAAGAGATACACAGTAAGAGATAGACAGACAGTAAGAGAGACACAGTAAGAGATAGACAGACAGTAAGAGATAGACACAGTAAGATATAGACAGACACAGTAAGAGAGACAGACAGTAAGAGATTGACAGACAGTAAGAGATACAGACACAGAAAGAGATACAGACACAGAAAGAGATACAGACAGTAAGAGATAGACAGACAGTAAGAGATAGACACAGTAAGAGATAGACAGACAGTAAGAGATAGACAGACAGAAAGAGATAGACAGACAGTAAGAGATACAGACAGAAAGAGATAGACACAGAAAGAGATAGACAAACAGTAAGAGATAGACAGACAGACAGTAAGAGAGACAGACAGTAAGAGATACAGACAGTAAGAGATACAGACAGTAAGAGATAGACAGACAGTAAGAGATAGACGGACAGTAAGAGATAGACACAGTAAGAGATAGACAGACAGTAAGAGATAGACAGACAGAAAGAGATAGACAGACAGTAAGAGATAGACAGACAGTAAGAGATACAGACAGTAAGAGATAGACAAACAGTAAGAGATAGACAGACAGTAAGAGATAGACAGACAGTAAGAGATACAGACAGTAAGAGATAGACAAACAGTAAGAGATAGACAAACAGTAAGAGATAGACAGACAGTAAGAGATTGACAGACAGAAAGAGATACACAGTAAGAGATACAGACAGTAAGAGATAGACAGACAGTAAGAGATACAGACAGTAAGAGATAGACACAGTAAGAGATAGACAAACAGTAAGAGATACAGACAGTAAGAGATAGACAGACAGTAAGAGATAGACAGACAGTAAGAGATAGACAGACAGTAAGAGATAGACAGAGGTTGTTCAGGGCGGCCTCTTTCTGCACGAACAGGAATACATAAGAGAATGTGATGCTAGAATGAGTGGGTTAGATGAAATAATGGACTTCAATCTGCTTAGGGAAGGAAATTAAGGATCGTATAACACTGAATGGAGAGGAAAGTGTAAATAGGAGAGAAAGAGAGAAAAAAAGACAGAAATAGAGAGAAGAGAAATATATAGACAAAACAGACAAAGAAATAAACAGAAAAAGAGAGACAGACAGATATATAGACAGACAGATAGAGAAGAGAAATATACAGAGAAAGAAAGACACAGACATAATATAGACAGACGGAGATAGATAGAGAAGAGAAATAAACAGAGAAAGAGACAGAGACAGATATATAGACAGAGACAGATAGAGAAGAGAAATAAACAGAGAAAGAGACAGATAGAGACAGACGGAGATAGATAGACAGACAGATAAGATATAAACAGAGAAAAAAAGATAGACAGAGAAGAGAAAGAGAGAGAGAGAGAGAGAGAGAGAGAGAGAGAGAGAGAGAGAGAGAGAGAGAGAGAGACACACTCCATACTCAGCGCACCGGGTTAGGAGCGCGTCGTATCATGATGCTGTAGGCGGTGTCAGTGCGGAGAAACTTGTGGGAGACGTCGGCGCAGAGCAAGAGCATGTCCTCGTGCTGCCGGATGGTGCTGGAGTAGCCCGGCCAGATGGCAATGCTGCGGAAACACAACAAAACACAGATTTATTTTTTACATCAGAGAATGGGGGGAAAAAAAAAAAAAAAAAAAAAAAAAAAAAAAAAAAAAAATTATTTATTTGTACATCAGAAATAAATTAAATAAAAAAAATAAAAAAATAAAAAAATAAATAAAAAGTAACAAAAAGTCCGCCGAGTTGCCATTCCCTATAAGGAAAAGCCAGTAAGACAATGGAAAAGAAAAAAAAAAAAGAGAGAGAGAGAGAGAGAGAGAGAGAGAGAGAGAGAGAGAGAGAGAGAGAGAGAGAGAGAGAGAGAGAGAGAGAGAGAGAGAGAGAGAGAGGAGAGAGAGAGAGAGAGACGAGAGAGAGAGAGAGAGAGAAAAATACACTATCCTCATTTTGACAACTGATTTAACAGACTCCATCTGCTACCGGACCAAATAATTCAATAAGTAACTTTACCCTTTTACGTACAAATGACGTCTTTGAGGGTCATCCGGTACATGTAGGCCATACGTACAAATGACATCTTTGAGGGTCATCCGGTACATGTAGGCCATACGTACAAATGACATCTTTGAGGGTCATCCGGTACATGTAGGCCATACGTACAAATGACATCTTTGAGGGTCATCCGGTACATGTAGGCCATACGTACAAATGACGTCTTTGAGGGTCATCCGGTACATGTAGGCCATACGTACAAATGACGTCTTTGAGGGTCATCCGGTACATGTAGGCCATACGTACAAATGACATCTTTGAGGGTCATCCGGTACATGTAGGCCATACGTACAAATGACATCTTTGAGGGTCATCCGGTACGTGTAGGCCATACGTACAAATGACATCTTTGAGGGTCATCCGGTACATGTAGGCCATACGTACAAATGACATCTTTGAGGGTCATCCGGTACATGTAGGCCATACGTACAAATGACGTCTTTGAGGGTCATCCGGTACATGTAGGCCATACGTACAAATGACATCTTTGAGGGTCATCCGGTACATGTAGGCCATACGTACAAATGACGTCTTTGAGGGTCATCCGGTACGTGTAGGCCATACGTACAAATGACGTCTTTGAGGGTCATCCGGTACATGTAGGCCATACGTACAAATGACATCTTTGAGGGTCATCCGGTACGTGTAGGCCATACGTACAAATGACGTCTTTGAGGGTCATCCGGTACGTGTAGGCCATACGTACAAATGACGTCTTTGAGGGTCATCCGGTACGTGTAGGCCATACGTACAAATGACGTCTTTGAGGGTCATCCGGTACATGTAGGCCATACGTACAAATGACGTCTTTGAGGGTCATCCGGTACATGTAGGCCATACGTACAAATGACGTCTTTGAGGGTCATCCGGTACATGTAGGCCATACGTACAAATGACGTCTTTGAGGGTCATCCGGTACATGTAGGCCATACGTACAAATGACGTCTTTGAGGGTCATCCGGTACATGTAGGCCATACGTACAAATGACGTCTTTGAGGGTCATCCGGTACGTGTAGGCCATACGTACAAATGACGTCTTTGAGGGTCATCCAAAAATAATATTTTAAAATATTTATTAAAAATCTTAAAAAGCGCACGGTTGACGTGAGATTCACTTGACCGTTGGAGGGAATTACAATATATTATATTAAAATATATTTTGTATAATATAATATTGTATAATATTATATTATACAATATATTTAAACAACTTTACGCTATCTTTCACTTCGTTGTATGGCTTTATTTTTGAGCGAATTACAATATTTTATACTTCATTGGAAAGGAAATTTATTCAGCTGTGTCATGGAATGTAGAAAAATCTTCTATGATGATAAGTTGATTTTTGGCATATTATTTTTTGCCGCAAGGTGTTATTTTTTTTTTTTTTTCACTTCTAACTCGAGGTTTTGTAAGTTATTTTCACAATAGCGTATTTTTTGAACATTGTATGATATTAGGAAATTATCTTAGCTTAAAAACGAAACATAATTGAACTCGATACCTTTGATAGTTTAGTTTCTAGACGCGGTGGAAGTACAACTTTATTCCCGCGCGTGACATTTCGGGTGACAATGGGTTTACGCGGGACAACAAAAAGTGAATGACAATGGTGACGTGAAAGGGTTAATAATATAAGTAACACTATCACTCACTTATGCTTCTCGTCGCGGATCTCAGCGCCGGGATTGTAGTAGTTCCTGCCCAGCTGCTGCAGGTTGAGGTACTCCATGCAGCGGCGCAGCAGTATGTTCATCAGCTGCACGTACTCGGAGTCCAGGAAGTCCACCTCCTTGATGAACTTAATCTTGATCTGGAACACTGTGTCGCCCTCCTCCAGCTTGGACACCAGCTCTGTTACCTGGCGGGAGGGCGGGGCGGGCGAAGGTAAATACAAGGTAAATACAAGGTAAATACATAAAAGGTAAATACAGAGGTAAATAAAAGGTAAATACGGAGACAAGGTAAATACAAGGTAAATACAGAGGTAAATAAAAGGTAAATACAAGGTAAATACGTAAAAGGTAAATACAGAGGTAAATACGGAGACAAGGTAAATACGTAAAAGGTAAATACAGAGGTAAATACGGAGACAAGGTAAATACGTAAAAGATAAATACAGAGGTAAATAAAAGGTAAATACAAGGTAAATACGTAAAAGGTAAATACAGAGGTAAATAAATACAAGGTAAATATGTGCAAGGTAAATACGGAGACAAGGTAAATACAAGGTAAATACGTGCAAGGTAAATGCAAGGTAAATACGGAGACAAGGTAAATAAAGGCAAATACAAGGTAAATAGAGGTAAATACAGAGGTAAATACAAGATAAATACAAGGTAAAGACAGAGTTTGTGGTGCGGAGACAAGATAAGAACATGAGAACTTTAGAAAATAAGGAAGCTACACGAGGTAGTTCCTGTTACCTAACACTACCTACATCCACTTTTCATCCCCATCCATGAATTTATCTAGCCTCCTTTTAAAGCTCCCCAATGACTCCACACTAACTACCTGTCTACTGAGTCCATGCCAATCATTCACCACCCTATTTGTGAACCAGTTTTTCCCTATTTCTTTTTTATATCTACGCTTTTCCAGCTTGAATCCATTACTTCTTGTTCTACCCTGGTTAAAAGCCGTAAGAACTTCTACCTCTCCTTAACCCTATCACGCACGGTGAGGCGATGGCGTCAAAACGGGCCCGTGTACATCTTAGCTTTTGACGCGAATTGCGTCAAAAAACATTAAAAAATTCGCCAAAAATAAAGTATTTATCAGAATCGCGTCAACATTTTCTGCGTAAAAGATCCAAGCTAGGCCTATAAAATAAACTAATTGTCAACTCGCTCGTGGGAATGTATTTGAAGTGATAAGGGCCCGTGTCCCTGTTCACTCTCAGCAGGCAGCGTGTCAGCCCGCCTTCTTAGCCATCCGTCTTCCAACAAGTGTTTCAGTTTTCCTCCATTTTCTCAAAATCTACTGGCCATATGAACATTATAATGGTAGCGTTGGAATCCTCATAAAAGTCCGCTTTTATTGGCATATAAACCATAAAAAGTTGACTCGGGAAGTTTCGAGCTACGAAGTGGTGAACGTAAGTATTTCTTATTTCTCTTTACTCAATGTTTTTTGATGTCTTTAAACTCCGCTATTTATTTGCATTTCTTGTTATTTTTGTCTTTCATAAGGCAGAATAATCTCTTGCAAAACCAACGATACATAATAATGCCAGGAAAAAAGAATAATCGTGGTTGAAATTGATAACAAACAAAACATTCGCCGCACAGTCAGGCCATTCCGCGGGGCTATTTAGAGAGCCCCAAATTGATGTCGCAGTGGACGGAAAAACTTTATAAACTTTTCGTGCGTGAAAGGGTTAAAGCTCTGGTGGTTCTGTTGAAAAGTTTGTGGTGTGTGAAAAGAAGAGTTTGTGGCGTGCGGAAAGATAAAACAAAGGTAATTTCAGGCCTAGCTTTGGTGTGGTGCTGTTGAAAGTTTGTGGCGTGTGAAGACGGGATAAATACAGATCATTTCAGACTGAGTTTTGGTGACATTTTCTGATTACGACTACAAAATGATCTAAATGAGTGGTGGGTAGAATTGCATGTGTATAGAATTGCATGTGTATAGAATTGCATGTGTATAGAATTGCATGTGTATAGAATTGCATGTGTATAGAATTGCATGTGTATAGAATTGCATGTGTATAGAATTGCATGTATAGAATTGCATGTGTATAGAATTGCATGTGTATAGAATTGCATGTGTATAGAATTGCATGTGTATAGAATTGCATGTGTATAGAATTGCATGTATAGAATTGCATGTATAGAATTGCATGTGTATAGAATTGCATGTATAGAATTGCATGTGTATAGAATTGCATGTGTATAGAATTGCATGTGTATAGAATTGCATGTGTATAGAATTGCATGTGTATAGAATTGCATGTATAGAATTGCATGTATAGAATTGCATGTGTATAGAATTGCATGTGTATAGAATTGCATGTGTATAGAATTGCATGTGTATAGAATTGCATGTGTATAGAATTGCATGTATAGAATTGCATGTGTATAGAATTGCATGTATAGAATTGCATGTGTATAGAATTGCATGTGTATAGAATTGCATGTGTATAGAATTGCATGTGTATAGAATTGCATGTATAGAATTGCATGTATAGAATTGCATGTATAGAATTGCATGTATAGAATTGCATGTGTATAGAATTGCATGTGTATAGAATTGCATGTGTATAGAATTGCATGTATAGAATTGCATGTGTATAGAATTGCATGTATAGAATTGCATGTGTATAGAATTGCATGTGTATAGAATTGCATGTATAGAATTGCATGTATAGAATTGCATGTATAGAATTGCATGTGTATAGAATTGCATGTGTATAGAATTGCATGTGTATAGAATTGCGTGTGTATAGAATTGCATGTATAGAATTGCATGTATAGAATTGCGTGTGTATAGAATTGCGTGTGTATAGAATTGCATGTATAGAATTGCATGTATAGAATTGCATGTATAGAATTGCATGTATAGAATTGCATGTATAGAATTGCATGTATAGAATTGCATGTATAGAATTGCATGTGTATAGAATTGCATGTATAGAATTGCATGTGTATAGAATTGCATGTATAGAATTGCATGTATAGAATTGCATGTATAGAATTGCATGTATAGAATTGCATGTATAGAATTGCATGTATAGAATTGCGTGTGTATAGAATTGCATGCATAGAATTGCATGTGTATAGAATTGCATGTATAGAATTGCATGTATAGAATTGCATGTATAGAATTGCATGTATAGAATTGCGTGTGTATAGAATTGCATGTATAGAATTGCATGTATAGAATTGCATGTATAGAATTGCATGTATAGAATTGCATGTATAGAATTGCATGTATAGAATTGCATGTATAGAATTGCATGTATAGAATTGCGTGTGTATAGAATTGCATGTATAGAATTGCATGTGTATAGAATTGCATGTATAGAATTGCATGTATAGAATTGCATGTATAGAATTGCATGTATAGAATTGCATGTATAGAATTGCGTGTGTATAGAATTGCATGTGTATAGAATTGCATGTGTATAGAATTGCATGTGTATAGAATTGCGTGTGTATAGAATTGCATGTATAGAATTGAAGGGCAGTATTCCAGGCTGACCGTGACTTTCGCCGTCTATAAAATTCGTAGAAAATCATTAAGGCATCAATTTCACGTAAGAGTGCCCCTTAGAAATCATTGAAGCAACGGAAGCCTATTAGTGATGGTTAATAGAAGTCTCCACCTATTATAATGCCACAACACCAAAAGAGTAGTGATGGAAACAAGTACAGTAAAACCTCTCATAGTCGGACTAATTGGGCCAAGGAGTGGTCCGAATAATGGGGGGGGGGGGGGGGGGGGGGGTTCTATTATATAGGTTGGGCCAAGGAGTGGTCCGGATAATGGGGGGGGTTATTATATAGGTTGGGCCAAGGAGTGGTCCGAATAATGGAGGGGGGGGGGGGGGGGTCCATATATAGACTTAAAAAAAAGAAGAAGAAGAAGAAGAAGAAGAAGAAGAAGAAGAAGAAGAAGAAGAAGAAGAGAAGAAGAAGAAGAAGAAGAAGAAGAAGAAGAAGAAGAAGAAGAAGAAGAAGAAGAAGAAGAAGAAGAAGAAGAAGAAGAAGAGGAGGAGGAGGAGGAGGAGGAGGAGGAGGAGGAGGAGGAGGAGGAGGAGGAGGAGGAGGAGGAGGAGGAGGAGGAGGTCCGAGTAATGTCGAAGTCCGAATACTGAGGGTCCGAATATGAAAGGTTTTACTGTGTACACCTATTACACAGCTACAAGACACATAAGAGTGGTGTACCTCAGAGCCCAGCTTCTGTCCCATGCACAGCTTCATGCCGTCAAAGATGTAGCCGCCCAGCTTGCTGCGGTGCTGCGCCATCAGCTTCTTACGGACGGGGGTGCGGTCCTCCTCGGGGCTGGAAGGTATCAGGTCTTACCGTAAATAACACTATAGTCGCCAGTCACTCGCCACAGCACTAATGTCGGCCTTAACAATATATTACAAATTTTAGCATCACTACTGATTTGTATGTGCCACTGAAGACATGTAGTGTGATGTACATAATATAAAATACTGTGCATCGTTTTCAGTGGCACATACAAATCAGTAGTGATGCTATAATTCGTAATATATTGTTAAGGCCGACATTAGTGCAGTGGCGAGTGACTGGCGACTATAGTGTTATCACGTCTTAGGCAGGTCTTATCAGTATGTCTCGTGTGTTGTAGAGGACCGAGCAGCTGGGAGGAGGTTGAGGCAATGGAGATAGACAGGCAACATGATAGTGATAAACCTAATTACTTGTTGTCCCTTTGCATATGAATCACATAAAACTACTGCAATAATAGTAGAGAGGAGATAGTAGTTAGAAATAGTAGTATCATCCACCCTCTAACCTCTGCAATAATAGTAGAGAGGAGATAGTAGTTAGAAATAGTGGTATCATCCACCCTCTAACCTCTGCAATAATAGTAGAGAGAGGAGATAGTAGTTAGAAATAGTAGTATCATCCACCCTCTAACCTCTGCAATAATAGTAGAGAGAGGAGATAGTAGTTAGAAATAGTGGTATCATCCACCCTCTAACCTCTGCAATAATAGTAGAGAGAGGAGATAGTAGTTAGAAATAGTAGTATCATCCACCCTCTAACCTCTGCAATAATAGTAGAGAGAGGAGATAGTAGTTAGAAATAGTGGTATCATCCACCCTCTAACCTCTGCAATAATAGTAGAGAGGAGATAGTAGTTAGAAATAGTGGTATCATCCACCCTCTAACCTCTGCAATAATAGTAGAGAGAGGAGATAGTAGTTAGAAATAGTGGTATCATCCACCCTCTAACCTCTGCAATAATAGTAGAGAGGAGATAGTAGTTAGAAATAGTGGTATCATCCACCCTCTAACCTCTGCAATAATAGTAGAGAGAGGAGATAGTAGTTAGAAATAGTGGTATCATCCACCCTCTAACCTCTGCAATAATAGTAGAGAGAGGAGATAGTAGTTAGAAATAGTGGTATCATCCACCCTCTAACCTCTGCAATAATAGTAGAGAGGAGATAGTAGTTAGAAATAGTGGTATCATCCACCCTCTAACCTCTGCAATAATAGTAGAGAGAGGAGATAGTAGTTAGAAATAGTGGTATCATCCACCCTCTAACCTCTGCAATAATAGTAGAGAGAGGAGATAGTAGTTAGAAATAGTAGTATCATCCACCCTCTAACCTCTGCAATAATAGTAGAGAGGAGATAGTAGTTAGAAATAGTGGTATCATCCACCCTCTAACCTCTGCAATAATAGTAGAGAGAGGAGATAGTAGTTAGAAATAGTGGTATCATCCACCCTCTAACCTCTGCAATAATAGTAGAGAGGAGATAGTAGTTAGAAATAGTGGTATCATCCACCCTCTAACCTCTGCAATAATAGTAGAGAGAGGAGATAGTAGTTAGAAATAGTGGTATCATCCACCCTCTAACCTCTGCAATAATAGTAGAGAGAGGAGATAGTAGTTAGAAATAGTGGTATCATCCACCCTCTAACCTCTGCAATAATAGTAGAGAGAGGAGATAGTAGTTAGAAATAGTAGTATCATCCACCCTCTAACCTCTGCAATAATAGTAGAGAGAGGAGATAGTAGTTAGAAATAGTGGTATCATCCACCCTCTAACCTCTGCAATAATAGTAGAGAGGAGATAGTAGTTAGAAATAGTAGTATCATCCACCCTCTAACCTCTGCAATAATAGTAGAGAGAGGAGATAGTAGTTAGAAATAGTAGTATCATCCACCCTCTAACCTCATAAGACATTGTGGGAAATATTTGACCTTAAACAGAAAGGCAATCAGATTATAGCAGGCCGGAAAGGTGCGAGTAGTTTAGTCGCCATGACAAGTAAATGAGTAAATAAATTACATGGCGAGTAAAAATTATTTCTCACTTGCCAGCGACGAGTGTAAAAATAATTGTTCTTGTGAGTGTGTAGTGAGACAGGCCTTGAGGAGGCAGCCTGGCACCCCCACGTGGCTCCCCCCCTGCCTGGCCTCACCCCCACACACAGGTCATCACGAGGCAGCCTAGCACACACCCCTGCCCGGCCTCACCCCCACACACAGGTCATCACGAGGCAGCCTAGCACACACCCCTGCCCGGCCTCACCCCCACACACAGGTCATCACGAGGCAGCCTAGCACACCCCCCTGCCCGGCCTCACCCCCACACACAGGTCATCACGAGGCAGCCTAGCACACCCCCCTGCCCGGCCTCACCCCCACACACAGGTCATCACGAGGCAGCCTAGCACACACCCCTGCCCGGCCTCACCCCACACACAGGTCATCACGAGGCAGCCTAGCACACCCCCCTGCCCGGCCTCACCCCCACACACAGGTCATCACGAGGCAGCCTAGCACACACCCCTGCTCGGCCTCACCCCCACACACAGGTCACACGAGGCTGCCTAGCACACACCCCTGCCCGGCCTCACCCCCACACCACGCAGCTATGTGGCTATCAGAGTATCTTGGCTGGTAAATATTTTTTAAGTATGTACTCGGCAGTAGCTAGTAAGTTTAATTGTACACTTTGAGGCCTGAATGATAGGGCAGTACACATGATGGGTGCTGCATAACTAGCCCTGCACAGACCTACAGGGATACATTGACCAGATACGCAACATAATGAAAACAGGCAACATGATAGTGATAAACCTAATTACTTGTTGTCCCTTTGCATATGAATCACATAAAACTACTGCAATAATAGTAGAGAGAGGAGATAGTAGTAGTAGTAGTAGTAGTAGTAGTAGTAGTAGTAGTAGTAGTAGTAGTAGTAGTAGTAGTAGTAATAGTGATAGTGATAGTAGTAGTAATAGTAGTAGTAGTAGTAATAGTAATAGTAGAAGTAGTAGTAGTAGTAGTAGTAGAAGTAGTAGTAGTAGTAGTAGTAGTAGTAGTAGTAGTAGTAGTAGTAGTAGTAGTAGTGATAGTAGTAGTGATAGTAGTAGTAATAGTAGTAGTAGTAGTAATAGTAATAGTAGAAGTAGTAGTAGTAGTAATAGTAGTAGTAATAGTAGAAGTAGAAGTAGTAGTAGTAGTAGTAGTAGTAGTAGTAGTAGTAGTAGTAGTAGTAGTAGTAGTAGTAGTCAACACACCTGAAGTAGACATGGTACAGGCAGGTCTTCAGTCCTTCAATCTTGGCCAGCTGGAAATAGTTAC
Organism: Chionoecetes opilio; assembly: GCA_016584305.1. NCBI lineage: Eukaryota > Metazoa > Arthropoda > Malacostraca > Decapoda > Majidae > Chionoecetes > Chionoecetes opilio. The sequence goes on from JACEEZ010022692.1 coordinate 441,408, forward strand.
TGGCCAGAGGCACCACCTGACCACACGTCCCTGAAGAACAAAAGAACATAAGAAAATAAGGAAGCTACAAGAGGCCGTGAGACCTACATTTGGTAGTTCCTGTTACTTAACACTACCTACATCCACCTTTCATCCCCATCCATGAATTTATCTAGCCTCCCTTTAAAGCTCCCCAATGACTCCACACTAACTACCTGACTACTGAGTCCATGCCAATCATTCACCACCCTATTTGTGAACCAGTTTTTCCCTATTTCTTTTTTTAAATCTACACTTTTCCAGCTTAAATCCTTTACTTCTTGTTCTAGTCTGGTTAAAAGCCGTAAAAACTTTCCTACCTCTCCTTTATCAACATACACAACACAACACACACAAACAACTAGACCCCTACACTTCTTGACCCTGTGAGATATAATCCCCCTCTATCCGACTACAGAAAGTTTCGACGGAATGCACTTTCGACGGTAGAAAATGGAGGTTTCGGCGGTACCGCCGAACTCCGTCGAAACTTCCAATATGTCTATACGTATGTCTATCATAGAGTAAAACCTAAAGATATTTTGTCATTGAGAGGATTAATATAAAATACAAAGTTACTACCGTAGATCATTGCCCACCAAAATTACAGTGACAAGCCTATACAGCCAAGATCCCCCTAGATCTTTCCCTGTTTCCCAGCCTACCGCGGCAACACCCATCACCCTTAGCTGGCCTACCATTAATATTGTATTTAATAAAATCAATTACCGATAAAGACTAATAAACAGTGAACAACAGCACTGTGTGTGCGGCTTCATCCCCAGGCTGAGGCACAGTGCCCTCCTGATGGTCACAGTCAATTACACAACAGAAAACAGCACATCAGTTTGTGGGCAAACAAGTGTAAAGTTGTTGTAAGTCTTAAATGTTACATATTGTTTACAAATAGGTACGTATTTTCATTTATATCAACGATATGTTAAATTGCGCATGATGAAAGATCAAAAATATTATGAAGGAAATGAATGAGTGTTCGACGGCGGTGACTTGGAAGGTTCCACGATGCACCGTGTTGGAGGTTTTGACGGTGTCGTCGAAAACGCATTCCGTGGAACCTTCCTGTTACCCTCTGTCCCCAGCCTCAAGCCAGCCAGCACACCCCTAGTACTACACGTTCCTACTAGAGGACCTTCCCGTAACTCTTGCATTAAGAATGTCCCATGCAAGTTAAGGCTTCACTGTACTTCTAATAATCTTCCATGGGTGAAAGAGCGAAGATGTTGGTCAACTCTTGCATTAGGGAGATGGACAAAATAGGGGTGAATAGGCATACAAAAAAAAGAGACAGAGACAAACAGAGAGACAGACAGAGCAAGAGACAGTTTAGTAATACAATGCTCCGCCCTTTACCTTTCTTGTTGGTGATATTGGTAGGCTTGGTCCACACAATCTGCCGCAGCTCCCTCTTGCCCCGCAGCACCCCGCGCCCCACAGACTGCCCGTTGCCATTGCCATTACCATTGCCGTTCCCGTTGTCGTCTGTTGAGGGCAGAGAGGGGGGGGGGGGGGAAGGATGGGTCATTTAACTGTGATTAGAAGCCTCCATCTTCCCCCCCCATAAACAGCTTCTTTCTCTCACTCTTTACACTAGTATAAATAAACACAAAATAAAGGCAAATAGATAAAATTAATGAAAAATAAAAAATAAAAAAAATATCTATAAACAGAGAACGGGGTTTGTGAAGGGTAAGGCTGAGTAACTTTCTTAGTGTGATTACAAGCCTCTATCTTCCCCATTACACACACACACACGCACACTTAAGTTACGTAAGTGTGAAGGGTAAGGCTGATTAACTTCCTTTAACTTAACTAACTTTTCTCGAACTTTAAGTGTGATTACAAGCATCTATTTTCCCCCCTTACACACACACACACACACTTTCTCTCACTCTTTACACGAAATGAAGTTCACATAGATAAATATTAAAGATATAAAAACATACTTTCTTTAACTTTACTCTAACTTTAAGTGTGATAACAAGCATCTATTTTCTCCCCTTACACACACACACACACTATTTCTTTCTCTTTCACTCTTTACACCAATGGAAATACACAAAGGTAAATAAATACAAATCAAAATACATCCCCCCACACACACACACACACACACACTATTTCTTTCTCTTTCACTCTTTACACCAATGGAAATACACAAAGGCAAATAAATACAGATCAAAATACATCCCCCCACACACACACACACGCAAATAGATCACATAAAACCACAAGCATATGAAGCAGAAGACTAACATAAAGGTGTCATAATAATAATAAAAATAAACCAGCATATAATCTAGGAGTAATTTATAAAGGTGTCTAAATAATGATAAAAATACACAAGCATATGAAGCAGCGTAAATAATAAATATAAATAAACCAGAAGACTATTATAAAGGTTTCAAAATAATAATAAAAATACAGAAGCATATATGGTCAAAATAATAATAATAAAGCTGCTCAAGAAGAACCAGAGGAGTAAACAAAAGTGTGGACATAAGTGTAAACAAACATAAGACATAAAAGTGTAAACAAACATGACATAAAAGTGTAAACAAACATAAGACATAAGTGTAAACAAACATGACATAAAAGTGTAAACAAACATGACATAAAAGTGTAAACAAACATAAGACAAGTGTAAACAAACCTAAGACATAAAAGTGTAAACAAACCTAAGACATAAAAGTGTAAACAAACCTAAGACATAAGTGTAAACAAACCTAAGACATAAGTGTAAACACACCTAAGACATAAAAGTGTAAACAAACCTAAGACATAAAAGTGTAAACAAACCTAAGACATAAGTGTAAACAAACCTAAGACATAAAAGTGTAAACAAACCTAAGACATAAAAGTGTAATCAAACCTAAGACATAAAAGTGTAAACAAACCTAAGACATAAAAGTGTAAACAAACATGAGACATAAAAGTGTAAACAAACATAAGACAAAAGTGTAAACAAACATAAGACATAAAAGTGTAAACAAACATAAGACATAAGTGTAAACAAACATGACATAAAAGTGTAAACAAACATGACATAAAAGTGTAAACAAACATAAGACAAGTGTAAACAAACATGACATAAAAGTGTAAACAAACATGACATAAAAGTGTAAACAAACATGACATAAAAGTGTAAACAAACATAAGACATAAAAGTGTAAACAAACATAAGACATAAAAGTGTAAACAAACATAAGACATAAAAGTGTAAACAAACATAAGACATAAAAGTGTAAACAAACATAAGACATAAAAGTGTAAACAAACATAAGACATAAGTGTAAACAAACATAAGACATAAAAGTGTAAACAAACATAAGACATAAAAGTGTAAACAAACATAAGACATAAAAGTGTAAACAAACATGACATAAAAGTGTAAACAAACATAAGACAAAAGTGTAAACAAACATAAGACATAAAAGTGTAAACAAACATAAGACATAAAAGTGTAAACAAACGTAAGACATAAAAGTGTAAACAAACATAAGACATAAAAGTGTAAACAAACATAAGACATAAAAGTGTAAACAAACATAAGACAT
>JACEEZ010022692.1:450000-451137 GCA_016584305.1 Chionoecetes opilio
TATCCGAGGCGTAAAAGTCGTGCCACAAATGTGAATAATCTATCCGAGGCGTAAAAGTCGTGCCACAAAGTGAATAATCTATCCGGGGCGTAAAAGTCGTGCCACAAATGTGAATAATCTATCCGGGCGTAAAAGTCGTGCCACAAATGTGAAATAATCTATCCGGGGCGTAAAAGTCGTGCCACAAATGTGAATAATCTATCCGAGGCGTAAAAGTCGTGCCACAAATGTTTATAATCTATCCGGGGCGTAAAAGTCGTGCCACAAATGTGAATAATCTATCCCGGGCGTAAAAGTCGTGCCACAAATGTGAATAATCTATCCGGGCGTAAAAGTCGTGCCACAAATGTTTATAATCTATCCGGGGCGTAAAAGTCGTGCCACAAATGTGAATAATCTATCCGGGGCGTAAAAGTCGTGCCACAAATGTTTATAATCTATCCGAGGCGTAAAAAGTCGTGCCACAAATGTGAATAATCTATCCGGGGCGTAAAAGTCGTGCCACAAATTTTATAATCTATCCGGGGCGTAAAAGTCGTGCCACAAATGTGAATAATCTATCCGAGGCGTAAAAGTCGTGCCACAAATGTGAATAATCTATCCGGGGCGTAAAAGTCGTGCCACAAATGTGAATAATCTATCCGAGGCGTAAAAGTCGTGCCACAAATGTTTATAATCTATCCGGGGCGTAAAAGTCGTGCCACAAATGTTTATAATCTATCCGAGGCGTAAAAGTCGTGCCACAAATGTGAATAATCTATCCGAGGCGTAAAAGTCGTGCCACAAATGTGAATAATCTATCCGGGGCGTAAAAGTCGTGCCACAAATGTTTATAATCTATCCGGGGCGTAAAAAGTCGTGCCACAAATGTTTATAATCTATCCGAGGCGTAAAAGTCGTGCCACAAATGTGAATAATCTATCCGGGGCGTAAAAGTCGTGCCACAAATGTGAATAATCTATCCGGGGCGTAAAAGTCGTGCCACAAATGTGAATAATCAGCGAAGACGATACGAATCATTGACCGTCTGACCTCACAAGACATTACGGGAAAATTTGACGTTAAACAGGGTGATGAAGGTGTGTGTGTGCGTGTATTTATCTAGTTTTGCTGTAACTGAATGGTGTGTGCGCGTGC
>JACEEZ010022692.1:452532-462532 GCA_016584305.1 Chionoecetes opilio
TTTTTTTTTTTTTCTTTTCCCCTCAAAAGTAGTAACATTTTAAATCTTTTCTTAAATTTCATCATCAAATCATTTTTTTTCCACAATTGTATTTCGTCATTTTTTTCCTTCTTACCCACCTTCTTATTTTACCCACTGTGTTTCTTTATCATCTTGTCCTCCTCCTCCTCTTCCTCCTCCTCCTCCTCCTCCTCTCCTCCTGCTCCTACCTCTTCCTCTTCCTCTTTCCTCTTCCTCTTCCTCTTCCTCTTCCTCTTCCTCCTCTTCCTCTTCCTCCTCCTCTCCTTCTTCCCTCATTCTTATCACCATTACGTGTGTGGCGTCCTCGCGGGCCAAGATTTGATGTGTGACGGAGAGTGGTGGGGTGTCTGGCCGCCCATCTGCCTCCGGGGAAATTACATTACTTCCCTGCTTTACGGGTTTCCTAAGAGCACTGCTGGCACTGTCCTTACCTGACCCTGGCACTGGTGGTAGTATTATTAGAGGGCAACTTTATTTTGTAGTGTAGGTGGCACTGTTCTCTCTCTCTCTCTCTCTCTCTCTCTCTCTCTCTCTCTCTCTCTCTCTCTCTCTCTCTCTCTCTCTCTCTCTCTCTCTCTCTGGCACTGTTTATCTCACGTGGCACTTTTTTATCTTCCTTGGCACTGTTTCCGTCTCGTGGCACTGTCCTCTCTCTCTCTCTCTCTCTCTCTCTCTCTCTCTCTCTCCTCTCTCTCTCTCTCTCTCTCTCCTCTTCCCCTCTCTCTCTCTCTCTCTCTCTCTCTCTCTCTCTCTCTCTTCTCTCTCTCTCTCTCTCTGGCACTGTCCTCTTCCTTGTCCCCGGTGCCCTGCTGACATGCCTCCCTTCTCTGGCACCCTCTTCTCCCCTCACCTGGTACCCTCTCCCCCTCTCCTGGCACCCTCTCCCCCTCCCTGGGCACTCTCCCCTCTCCTGGCACCCTCTTCCCCCCCACCTGGCACTCCTCTCCCCTCTCATGGCACTCTCCCCTCTCCTGGCACCCTCTCTCCTCACCTGGCACTCTCCCCTCTCCTGGCACCCTCTCCCCTCACCTGGTACCGTCTCCCCTCTCCTGGCACCCTCACCTCCCCTCCCTTGGCACTCTCCCCTCTTAACACTCTATAATGGCACCGTTACCCTTGCGTCACTTGAATGTCGTACAGATCATTAACACTGTTCTCTCCATCTACGTTTTCGTCTCCCTTCTTCTCCTTCTTCTTCCTACCTTCACTTTCTTCTATCTTCTTCTCTCCTTCCATCTATCTATCTCTTCTCCTTCTCTCCTTCCTTCTATCTACCTTTCCTCCTTCTCTCCTTCCTTCTATCTACCTGTCCTCCTTCTCTCCTTCCTTCTATCTACCTGTCCTCCTTCTCTCCTTCCTTCTATCTACCTGTCCTCCTTCTCTCCTTCCTCTTCTCGGGTTTCTGAACCCCTTGAATCCCAGAACGTACTTTTCATTGTAATTTGAGCACCATTAGACGATTTTAATTAATATAAGCAATATTTTATAGCTATGACCTGTTTGGTATCCTTGTCCACTAACTAATTTGGTATATTCAGTCAGTTTTCGTAATTTTATGGCTAACAACAGACAATTTTATATAGCAAGGAAAGATCTGGGCGTGAAGGGGTTAACTACGTGAAGGAAAGTGACTGAAGGTTAAGGTGGTGGTTAGGTTAGGTAATGTGGTAAATTAGGTCAGATTAAGTTAGGTATGGTAAATAGCTAGGTTAGGTTAGGTATGGAGGTTAGTTAGGTTACGTTAGGTTAGGTAATCATGTTAATTAGGTCAGGTCATCCCCATCGATCGACCTGTGGAGGCGTAGTGACCCCATCTGACCCCACCTGACCGCGGCAAACAGGTGATACAGGCGGGCTAATTGGAGGCAGGCAAGGGAACTCCCACCTGTGATGTTATTCCCCCCCCCTCCCTACCATGCCAGCCCCCCCCCCCCACCCGAAGGGAGAGGGGAGGAGAAGGAAGGAGGTGGGACAAGGAAGGGAGGAGAGGAGGAGAAGAAAGGGAGGAGAGGAAATGGGAGGAGGAAGAACTACTTTTTTTAAGTATCCTTCGCTTTGTATATCCTTAAGAGTCCTTCACGGGCCTCTACGCTCCTCAACGCATCCTACAGGAGTCATGGGAGGGCATTGAAAGTCCCACAGGATTGCTATAGTATTCCTAGGTTTTTATAAGTACTTTGACAATCGCATGGGTGGCTCAAATAGGGATTAATAATAATATTACTAATACTGATAATACTAATACTGATCGTTGTATTGAAGTAATGATTAATCTAGCAATGCCTATCATATTTTTATGTCTTGTAGTAAGTTTTGTCTAATTTGTAATTTTTAAGGAATATCTGGAAGTATCATGTCATTGTGAATTGGCTGAAATAGGGACTTCTAATCATTGTAACTGAAAACTGACTCCAGATTCGTGTTCAGCATGCCCGATAACTGCTAGGAACTCATTTTCAAGCAAATTTATTTCTCAAAAAATATTGCATATTTTTCAAGGGGTTTGCCTTGCAAATTTGCAATATTTTTTGAAAAATAGATTTGCTTGAAAAAAAATTCCTAGCAGTTTTCGGATATGCTGAACACGAATCTGGAGTCAGTTTTCAGTTACAATGATTAGAAGTCCCTATTTCAGCCAATTCACAATGACATTAGCTTTATCTGGCTCTAGTCAGGCCTCACCTAGACTATGCAGTTCAGTTTTGGTCTCCATATTACAGGATGGATATAGCCTTGTTAGAAAAAGTGCAGAGAAGGATGACCAAAATGATACAAGGGATGCGTAACTTTAGTTATGAGAAGAGATTGAAGTTATTAAAATTACACTCACTCGAGAGACGCAGAGTAAGGGGCGATCTGATAGAAGTTTTTAAGTGGATAAAGGGATTTAATAAAGGAGAGGTAGGAAAAGTTCTTACGGCTTTTAACCAGGGTAGAACAAGAAGTAACGGATTCAAGCTGGAAAAGCGTAGATTTAGAAAGGAAATAGGGAAAAACTGGTTCACAAATAGGGTGGTGAATGAATGGAATGGTCTCAGTAGACAGGTAGTTAGTGCTGAGTCATTGGGGAGCTTTAAAGGGGAGCTGGATAGGTTCATGGATGGGGATGAAAGGTGGATGTAGGTAGTGTTAGGTGACAGGAACTACCACGTTTAGGCCTCGCGGCCTCTTGTAGCTTCCTTATTTTCTTATGTTCTTATGACATGATACTTCCAGATATTCCTTAAAAATCTCAAATTAGACAAAATTTACTACAAGACATAAAAATATGACAGGCATTGCTAGATTAATCATTACTTCAATACAACGATCAGTATTAGTATTATCAGTATTATGAATCCCTATTTGACCTTGACCTTTTTGTCTGCATTTATGCCTTGATTTTTTTTTAAATCACGTTTTTTTTCAATAACTAAAAAACAATGGGAGATACGTGCCTCGTGTGTATAGAAGTCAATATGAAATAGCCCTCAAGTCCTCCCCGCGTCTGTGTCTCCTGCTGCTGTTATCGCACCGCTGTTCCTCTTTCACCTGGCACAGCAGCGTCACCTGTCCTGCTGTCCTGTCCCTCGCACCCCTACCCCCTCTACCCCCCCCTCTTCCTCCACCCCCTCCGTCAGCACCCGCACGCCCCCCACGCCCCGTCGCCGCGCCGTGCCTGCCTCGCCGCGGCTGTCAGGGCCTCGTAACGCGCAGGTGCCGGAGCAGTGGTGGCCGCGGCGCCGACCCTCACTCCGTGTTGGCTGCAGGGCATGTGAGGGCGGCAGGCGAGCGCTCCTGCCTCCCCCGACCTGCCTCGCTAAGCCTTGCGTCGCGACCTGCCTCTCTGTAGGACTCCCTCGGACTGTAGGAGCGGGAAGGACTCTATAACCGTGTGGGAAGGACTCTGTATCGTGCGAGAAGGACTATATCGTGTGGAAAGGACTCTTATACGTTGCGGAAAGGACTATATCGTGCGAAAAGGACTCTATAACTGTGCGAAAAGGACTCTCGTGTGGAAAGGACTCTAATACGTTGCGGAAAGGACTCTATATCGTGCGAAAAGGACTCTATAACCGTGTGGAAAGGACTCTATATCGTGTGGAAAGGACTCTTATATGTTGCGGAAAGCATTCTATAGTACGTAGGAAGATTTGTACATTGCGGGACTCATAGTGTTGTGTACGTACGCATGCACACACCAGCCTCCCTCTGGTGGTGTCCGTGGCGTGCGAAGGGACGCTACACACACACATACAAACACACAAACCGAGGAACACACACACACACACACACACAAACAATGGTGGTGAAAATATCATGTTTGTATCCTGTATTTACTGTATTTGTGGTGGGGGTGATATTGGGGTCTGTGGTGGGGGTGATATTGGGGTCTGTGGTGGGGGTGATATTGGGGTTTGTGGTGGGGTTTGTAGGGGAGGGGTCTTTCTGTGACGTCATCCCCTTCCCCACCACCATAACCTACCCCACTAAGTGCATTTCCCCTCTTATATTGTGGTGGGGGGGGTTGGGGGGGAGAGGAGGCGTAACAGGTGGGTGAGCTGTACAGGTGAGGGGAGTGAGGGGACAGGGGTGAGGGTTAAAGGTGAGGGAGTGAGGGGAAAGGGGTGTGAGGGGAAGGAGTGAGTGGGTGTGAGGGCATTGTTTGAAGTGTTATGACAAGAGAGATGAGGGGAGGTGAGAGGGGAAATATTTTATATAAGATAAGTTCCCGAGTGTGAAAAAAGTTTATAATATCTTGTTCGTTAATCTCTCTCTCTCTCCTCTCTCTCTCTCTCTCTCTCTCTCTCTCTCTCTCTCTCTCTCTCTCTCTCTCTCTCTCTCTCTCTCTCTCTCTCTTATTTATCTAGCCTTTTTTCCCCTCTCTTCCTCTTCCTTCTTCCCCTCGTCCTCCTGATTCTTGTTGTCAATAATTGTGCTCTTCCCTTTCCCCTCTTCCTCTTCCACTCCCCTCTCCTCCTCCTCCTCCTCCTCCTCCTCCTCCTCCTCCCTCCTCCTCCTCCCCCTCCTTTTCCCCTTTATTTTTTCCCCCCCTCCCTTCCTCCCAACCTGTCTGTTTCTCTGTCGTGTTTTCAACTTAAATCCTCCTCCTCCTCCTCCTCCTCCTCCTCCTCCTCTGGTTATTCTCAATATTGTCTCCGTGTTACATTTTTTCTTCCACGCCTCGCTTCTTTCTTCCCTGCTACTACTACTACTACTACTACTACTACTACTACTACTACTACTACTACTACTACTACTACTACTACTACTACTACTACTCCTACTACTACTACTACTACTACTACTACTACTACTACTACTACTACTACTACTCCTACTACTACTACTACTCCTACTACTACTACTACTACTACTACTACTACCACTACTCACTACTACCACTACTACTACTACTACTACTACTACTACTACTACTACTACTACTACTACTACTACTACTACACTACTACTACTAACTACTACTTACTACTATATACTACTACTACTAAATTTCTACTACTACTACTACTACTATACTACTTTTTTACTACTATTTTACCACTACTAAATACTACTACTCCACTACTACTACGCTCTACCCCACCCCCTATTACTCATCTCCTACATATACTACTACTACTACTACTAACTACTACTACTACTACTACTACATACTACTACTACTACTACTACTACTACTACTCTATACTATACTACTACTACTACTATACTACTACTACTACTACTACACACCACCAAATACACCCCCACTACTATACTACTACTCTACTACTATACATATACCCCCACCCTATTGGCTTTCCCCACCCCACCCCGCTATTGACTTGCACCACCTACCACTACACCACCACAACCACCACCTACCACCACCACCACCACTACTACCACCACCACTACCACCACCACCACCACCACCACCACCACCACCACCACCACCACCACCACCACACCACTACTACTACTAACTACTACTACTATACTACTACTATACTAACCAACACCACAACACCACACACCACTACCCACCACCACCACACCACACCACACCACACCACCACCACCACCACACACACCACCACAACCAGCCCAATAACTAAAACATACTTCAATAAATATAAATTAGACTCTTCCCACTGTCCCTTACAAGATTTAAAGATAACAAATGAAATAGAAATGAGTGAAGATGAAAAATAGAGAGAGAGGAGAGATGAGAGAGAGGATGAGAGAGAGAGAGAGAGGAGGGGGAGAGAGAGGGAATCAAAGAATGGATTACGCATCATAAGCTGTCCTACAAGTTTTTCTCTCATTCCTTCTTCTCTCTCTTTTCTCTCTCTCTCTCTCTCTTCTCTCTCTCTCTCTTTTTCCTCTCTCTTCTTCTCTTTTCTCTTCTTCCTCTCTTCTCTTCCTCTCTCTCTCTCTCTCTCTCCTCTCTCTCTTTCGTTCCTCTCTCTTGATCTTTATTTTTTAAAAAAACGTGAAAATTTATTTCTTATTTCAAATTTTTTTTTTGTCATTGTTTTTTGTTAATTTTTATAAAATTTCCCAAGTGGGGAGGTAGTAGTAGAAGCAGCGTATAGTAGTAGTAGTAGTAGTAGTAGTAGTGTAGTAGAGTATAGTAGTAGTTAGTGCTGTGGTAATAGTAGCAGTAGTGATAGTAATGGTGGTAGGGGAAAATTTGCAGCAGCAATAGTAGTAGTTTTTAGTAGTAGTGGTAAATGTAGTAGTAGTAGAGTAATGGTGGTAGTGGGAAGTAGAGTAGTATAGTAGAATAGAATATAGTAGTAGTAATGGTGGGAGTGGTAATGTAAACAGCAGCAATAGTAGTAGTGTTTGTGTAGTATTTGGTAGTAGAGTTGAATAGTAGTAGTGTAGTAGAGTAGAGTAGTAAATATAGTATAGTAATAGAAGTGTATAGTAGTAGTATAAGGTGGTAGGGTAATAGTAGCACGCAATATAAGTAGAAATAGTGTAGTGTATAGTGTAGTAGAGTAGTAGAAGTAGTAGTAGTAGTAGTAGTAGTAGTAGTAGAGTATAATTTTGGGGGGGCTTTTCCTCTTGAGAAATATACCAAATAATAAAAAAATTTAAGGCGCAAGAATGGATGCGGTCGCCCAAAAAAGAAAAAAAAAATCGCTTGTGTATAAACAAAAAAAACTTACGAACTACCCAACAGAAAATAATAATAATAATAAAAATAAATAATAATAATAATAAAAAAAATAATGATAATAAAGGTAAGATTATATATGAGAGAAATGCATTGATTTTTAACAGCTGATTCAAAAAAAAAACCCCCACCATCCCCCCAACCCCCCGGGGGGAGATTTAGGGCCCTGTGGGGGGTGGTGGCGGGGGTGGGGGTGGGGGGGGTGGGGTGGTGGGGGGTGTTGGGGGGGGTGGTGGGGGCGGTGGGCGGTGGCGGTGGGGGTGGGGGTGGTGGTGGTGGTGGCGGTGGTGGTGGTGGGGGTGGTGGTGGGGGTGGGGGCGGCGGTGGTGGTGGCGGCGGTGGTGGTGGTAGTGGTGGTGGTGGTGGTGGTAGTGGTGGTGGTGTGGTGGTGGGGTGTGGCGGGGGTGGTGGTGGCGGCGGTGGTGGTGGTAGTGGTGGTGGTGGTGGTAGTGGTGGTGTGTGTGGTGGTGGTGGGTGGTGGAGGTGGTGGGGGGGGGTGGTGGTGTGGTGGCGGCGGTGGTGGTGGTGGTGGTGGTGGTGGGTGGCAGTGGTGGTGGTGGTGGTGGTGGTGGTGGTGTGGTGGTTTATGGTGGTGGTGGTTGGCGGTGGTGGTTGGTGTAGGTTGGTGGTTGTGGTGGTGGTGTGGCGGCGGTGGTGGTGGTAGTGGTGTAGGGTTGGTGTGGTGGTGGTGTGGGTGGTGGTGGTGGTGGTGGTGTGGTGGCGGCGGCGGTGGCGGTGGTAGTGGTGGTGGTGGTGGTGGCGGCGGCGAAGGCGGTGGTGGGGGTTAGTGGTGGTGGTGGTGGTGGAGGTGGTGGTGGTGGCGGTGGTGGGTGGTGGTGGCGGCGGCGAAGGCGGTGGTGGGGGGTAGTGGTGGTGGTGGTGGTGGAGGTGGTGGTGGGGGTGTGGTGGGGGTGGTGGCGGGGTGGTGGTGGCGGCGGTAGTGGTGGTGGGTTGGTGGTGGGGGGGGTGGTGGCGGGGTGGTGGTGTGAGGGTGGCGGCGGGGTGGTGGTGGCGGCGGTGGTGGTGTGGCGGCGGTGGTGGGTGGCTGTGGCGGCGGGGGTGGTGGTGGTAGTGGTGGCGGTGGTGGTGGTGGTGGTGGTGGTGGTGTAGGGTGGTGTAGGGTGGCGGCGGGTGGGTGGTGGTGTGTGTGGTTGGTGTGTGCGGCGGCGGTGGTGGTGGTGGTGGTGGTGGTGGTGGTGGCGGCGGCGGTGGCGGTAGTGGTGGTGGTGGTGGTGGTGGGGGTGGTGGTGGAGGCGGTAGTGGTGGGGGTGGTGATGGTGGTGGTAGTGGTGGGTCGTGGTGGTGGCGGCGGTCGTGTGGTGGGGGGGGTGGGGGTGGTGGTGGGGGTGGCGGTAGTGGTGGTGGTGGTGGTGGGGTCGGCGGTGGTGGGGGTGGTGGTGGAGGCGGTGGTGGTGGGGGTGGTGATGGTGGCGGCGGGTCGTGGTGGTGGGGGTGGTGGTGGGGGTGGCTGTGGTGGTGGTGCAAGTAAATGTTCCAAGGCGAGTATGAGTGTGTTAGACCATCAGCTTTAAGTGGCACTGTAAGGCTTAGATTCAATCAGAGAGAGGAGAGAGAGAGAGAGAGAGAGAGAGAGAGAGGGGGGGGTAGTCTAAATGATGATGATGATGATGATGAGGGAAGGAATGAAGGGAAAAGTAACGTCAGTAGATATAAGTGTTACTGTAATTATGAGAGAGAGAGAGAGAGAGAGAGAGAGAGGAGAGAGAGAGAGAGAGAGAGAGATATGTTAATTACTGTGGTGGTGGTGGTGGTGGTGGTGGGGTGAGGGGGAGGGGAGATTGTTATGTGAAAAACTACGTGATAAACTTTCTCTCTCTCTCTCTCTCTCTCTCTCTCTCTCTCTCTCTCTCTCTCTCTCTCTCTCTCTCTCTCTCTCTCTCTCTCTCCTCTTCTCTCATCTCTCTCTCTCTCTTTCTCTTTCTCTCTTCACCACATAATGCAAATAGAAATATAACTTAAGCTAAGATCAAGTCAAAGAAATTAAGAAAATGAACAAAAAATAGAAAAAATATTGAAAGAAACGAAAACGAAAGAAAATGTGACAAAAAGAAAAAGAGGAAAAAAACCAACTTTAGAAAATAATGAAGACAAATAAAATGGAAATATATATCTATAAAAATTAAGACTCAGAAAAAACAACTGATCAACATTTCATAATTCCAAAGTTGAGCCAAAATTTTTAGAAAAAAAATAAAAACTGAAATTCCTGAAACATTAAATAAAAAAAACGATCCATATACTTTTTTCAGTGCAGTAAAATAAAATAATAGAAACGACCACAGAAAACTAGACCCTAAAAAAAAAAAAAAAACTCTACTAGAAAACCAAAAAACCAGAAAAACTGAAAATTTGTGCACAAGTGATGTTCTGAAAAAAAAAAAAAAAAAAAAAAAAATGAAATAAAATAATATAAACCAGCAGAAAAAAAAAAACCCAAAAAAATTATAACTCAAATCGAAAAAAAAAACCAAATTTGTGCATAAGTGATATACCAAAAAAAAAAAAAAAAAAAAAAAAAAAAAAATATTCCGTAGGCCATGAGTGTGGGTTATGAGTGATAAGGGTGAGGGGAGTGAGGGGAAGGAGTGAGTGTATGATGAGGGGAGAGCATGTGTGGGGAAAGTAGGGGTGGGTAGGGCTTGTCTCCCCCCCCTCCCTCCCCTCTCCCCCAATCCTCTCTTTCTTTCTGATAGTCTCTCTTTATCTCTTTATCTCTCCATTTTCTCATCACCAAAATGCCTTACACGCCACTCATGTACGACTTATATGATGTAAGTATTGGTGTGT
>JACEEZ010022692.1:467532-470032 GCA_016584305.1 Chionoecetes opilio
ATAAATAATGTTTTCCCTCTCTTCCCTTTGCTGGCAGCACTCTGGTAAAGATAAGAAAAAGTTTGCAGGAAGAAATATGTTACTTTTCTGGGGGTTTTCATAATACACCTTTTCACTCTCAAATTAAAAAACAACAGAATTTCAAAATAAAACAATTAATTTTCAAATATAATAGAAAATTTTTTTTTTAAATTTTTGAAATTCAATTATTTTAATTTTGAAGTTCAGGTTTTTTAATTTTGAAGTTCAGTTGTTTTAATTTAAACTTCAGTTGTTTAATTTAACCAGTTGTTTTGATTTAAACTTCAGTTTTTTTAAATTTTAAACTTCAGTTGTTTTAATTTAAACTTCAGTTTTTTTTAATTTAAAACCAGTTGTTTTGATTTAAACTTCAGTTTTTTTAAATTTTAAAAACTTCAGTTGTTTTAATTTAAACTTCAGTTTTTTTAAATTTTAAAACCATTGTTTTAATTTAAACTTCAGTTGTTTTAATTTTAAAACCAGTTGTTTGTTTTAAACTTCAGTTTTTTAATTTGAATTCAGTTTTTTTAAATTTTGAGATTCACTTTTTTTTAATTTGAAGTTCAGTTGTTTTAATTTGAAGTTCAGTTGTTTTAATTTGAAATTCAGTTGTTTTAATTTGAAGTTCAGTTGTTTTAATTTGAGAGTGACAAGGTGTAGTGATACAATGAAAGAAAACTAGGAAGTCATGAATCTCTAGGCAAGACTTATTTATTCCTGACTGCCTTGGGAAGGAGACCATAAAGGCGGGAAACTAGATCATTAAACGCTAAGTGTGAATCAAATACACGAACTAAGAACTTAGAAAGGAACTCAAAGGTCACAAGAAGACATAGGAAGGTGTTAGTTAGGACTTGTGTTAGAACTTAGGAACTATGTGTAGTCCCTTCATCATCGCCTTCTGCAGGTAGTTAGTTCCTCGTCGTCCCTCCTATTGTGATGACTGGATGTATTGACAGCTTCCTGGCGACGATAACTTGTTAGTGACTTGTTGACTTATGACTGATTGACTGATGGTGTGAGGGAGGAAGAGGAAGAGGGAACTGATTGTGTGAAGGAGGAAGAGGAAGAAGGGTAGTGACTGATTGACTGATTGTGTGAAGGAGGAAGAGGAAGAGGAAGAGGAAGAGGAAGATGAAGACAAAGGAATACGAAGGAAGATTTAAGCAGCAATAGTCTCGTTTGTCTTAATCAAGTTGTTTGAAAGTGCTTCTCTGACTTAGACTTAGTTAGGAGACGGAGGAGGAGGTAGAGGAGAGGGAGAAGGAAGATAATTTAGAAGTAACGGAGGAGGAAGAGGAGAAGGAGAATGAGGAAATAACGGAGGAGGAAGAGAGGGAGAATGAAGCGAATGAAGAAGAATTGTAGAGGAGAGGGAGAAAGCAGAGAATGAGGAAGACGTAAGGAAGGAGGAAGAAGAGAAGGAAACTGAAGATAATTTAGAAGTTACGAAGGAGGAAGAGAGGAAAAATGAAAAATTATGGGAGGAAGAGGAGAGAAATAAGAGGCATGAGGAGGAGGAGGAGGAGGAGGAGGGGGAGGAGGAGGAGGGAGGAGGAGGAGGACGAGAAGCAGAGGTACGCAGAGATAGTAGTAGTAGTAGTAGTAGGAGGAGGAGGAGGAGAAGGAGGAATACATAGGAATACATAGGAATAACAGTCACCAGGAGACCTATTGGTCCATAACGAGGGTATCTGCTGAACTACATACTACTAACTATCAACTACATGTAAGAGGAACAGTTGGAAAATGAATACAGTTAAAGAAGATAGGAACATNCCCTCCCTTTTTCCCCCTTTTCCCCCCTTTTTTCCCCCCCAAAAAATTTTAAACCTTTTAAAATTTTTTCATCTTCTTCTATTTAAGTAACTAAAGGTGCATGTGTAAGGTGTTAGGTGGTAAGGAAAGGAGTTGAACCCCTTCACACCCAGATCTTTCCTTTGCTATATATAATTGTCTGTTATTAGCCATAAAACTACGAAATATTAAATAACAAATTACTATGGCGGATATAACGGTCAATCTATAAAATATTACTTATAGTCACTAAAAATCATCTAATGGTACCCAAATTACAATGAAAATAACGTTCTGGGTCTCAAGGGGTTAAGAGTGTAAATATTGGGTATAAATACAGGGCGTAACGGTAGGTCAGGTCTTAGGTTACTGGTTACGGGGATGAAGGGTGGGATTATAGGGTGTTGGGACTGTTAGGTGTTATGGAAAGGTGTTGAGGGTGTAGATGAAGGGTGTTAGGTGGTGATGAAAGGTGTTAAGGGTGAAGATGAAGGGTGTTAGGTGGTGATAAAAGGTGTTAAGGGTGAAAGTATAGGGTGTTAGGCGGTAAATATAGGGTATAAATGTAGGTATATATATTGGAAACAAGGTAAATATAGGGTATAAATGTAGGTGTATATATTGGATCTATATAAAAGATAAGGGGTAAATATAGGATCTAAATATAGGGTGTAAAATATGG
>JACEEZ010022692.1:475032-480032 GCA_016584305.1 Chionoecetes opilio
AACTAGAAGAAAAAAACACTAGAGAATAAGAAAAACTAGAAGAAAAAAACACTTGAGAATAAGAAAAACTAGAAGAAAAAAACACTTGAGAGAAAAAAGAAAAAAAAAACACTAGAGAATAAGAAAAACTAGAAGAAAAAAACACTTGAGAATAAGAAAAACTAGAAGAAAAAAACATTAGAGAATAAGAAAACGAAAAAAAAAACTAAATAGAAATAGAAAAAAAAAACACTAGAGAATAAGAAAATGAAGAAAAAACACTAGAATAGAAAAATAGAAAAGTCATAGAATAAAAAATCTAAAGAAAAAATTGAGTATAAGAAAACTCAAAAAAATATACATTGAAATAGAAAAACTGAAAAAAATTAATTGAGAATAGAAAAAACTAAAAAAAAAATTTCAAAAAGAAAAATGAGAAATTTCTTGTCATAAGGCAAAAATTGATGAAAAAAACTTTAATAATAAAGAAAAAAATAGGAGCTAGATAAGAAAAAGATTTGAAATAGGGCAAAAATGAGACAAAACTACGTGAATATTGACGAGATAGAAAATTTAATAAGAAAAAGGAAAAAAGAAACGGGAAAAATAGGAAGGAAAAAAACATAGAGAATAAGAAAAACTAGAAGAAAAAAATCACTTGAGAATAAGAAAACTAGAAGAAAAAAACATCTAGAGAATAAGAAAAACTAGAAGAAAAAAACATTTGAGAATAAGAAAAACTAGAAGAAAAAAACATTAGAGAATAAGAAAAACTAGAAGAAAAAAACATTAGAGAATAAGAAAAACTAGAAGAAAAAAACATTAGAGAATAAGAAAAACTAGAAGAAAAAAACATTAGAGAATAAGAAAAACTAGAAGAAAAAAACACTTGAGAATAAGAAAAACTAGAAGAAAAAAACATTAGAGAATAAGAAAAACTAGAAGAAAAAAACACTAGAGAATAAGAAAAACTAGAAGAAAAAAACACTAGAGAATAAGAAAAACTAGAAGAAAAAAACATTAGAGAATAAGAAAAACTAGAAGAAAAAAACACTAGAGAATAAGAAAAACTAGAAGAAAAAAACATTAGAGAATAAGAAAAACTAGAAGAAAAAACACTAGAGAATAAGAAAAACTAGAAGAAAAAAACATTAGAGAATAAGAAAACTAGAAGAAAAAAACATTTGAGAATAAGAAAACTAGAAGAAAAAAAACATTGAGAATAAGAAAAACTAGAAGAAAAAAACATTAGAGAATAAGAAAAACTAGAAGAAAAAAACATTAGAGAATAAGAAAAACTAGAAGAAAAAAACACTTGAGAATAAGAAAAACTAGAAGAAAAAAACATTGAGAATAAGAAAAACTAGAAGAAAAAAACATTAGAGAATAAGAAAAACTAGAAGAAAAAAACACTTGAGAATAAGAAAAACTAGAAGAAAAAAACATTTGAGAATAAGAAAAACTAGAAGAAAAAAACACTTGAGAATAAGAAAAACTAAAAGAAAAAAACACTAGAGAATAAGAAAAGCTAGAAGAAAAAAACAGAATAAGAAAAACTAGAAGAAAAAAACATTTGAGAATAAGAAAAAGGAATAAATATGGGAATTGAGATAGATAATAAAACAGTAATTGAGATAAATTGAAGAACAGAAGGAGAGAGAGAGAGAGATAAAAGAAGTAATAAGCAATAGAAATAAAGAGTTTGAAATTAATTAACAAAAGATAGAACAAGTAAGTAGGTAATATTGATCAAATTGAATACAAGATAAATGAGAAAAAAAGAAAAAAAATGGAAAGGAAGTGAAAAGAAGAAAATAGTAATAATAAATGGAAAGAAAAAATGAGTAGAAATATATTTGAGTGTAAAAAAAAGAAAAAGAGAATTAATAAAAAAAAAATTGAAAAAGAAAAAATAGAGATAATTAAAGATACTGAGAGAAA
This sequence comes from Chionoecetes opilio, assembly GCA_016584305.1. NCBI lineage: Eukaryota > Metazoa > Arthropoda > Malacostraca > Decapoda > Majidae > Chionoecetes > Chionoecetes opilio. Next base: position 476,953 of record JACEEZ010022692.1, read on the forward strand.
ATTTGAGATAATTAAAGATACTGAGAGAAAAATAGATATAATTAAAGATACTGAGAGAAAAATAGAGATACTTAAAGATACTGAGAGAAAAATTGAGATAATTAAAGATACTGAGAGAAAAATAAAGATAATTAAAGATACAGAGAAAAATAGAGATAATTAAAGATACTGAGAGAAAAATAGAGATAATTAAAGATACTGAGAGAAAAAAAAGATAATTAAAGATACTGAGAGAAAAATAGAGATAATTAAAGATACTGAGAGAAAAATAGAGATAATTAAAGATACTGAGAGAAAAAAAAGATAATTAAAGATACTGAGAGAAAACTAGAGATAATTGAAGATACTGAGAGAAAAATAGAGATAATTAAAGATACTGAGAGAAAAATAGAGAGAATTAAAGATACTGAGAGAAAAATAGAGATAATTAAAGATACTGAGAAAAATAGAGATAATTAAAGATACTGAGAGAAAAATAAAGATAATTAAAGATACTGAGAGAAAAATAGAGATAATTAAAGATACTGAGAGAAAAAAAAGATAATTAAAGATACTGAGAGAAAAAAAGATAATTAAAGATACTGAGAGAAAAATAGAGATAATTAAAGATACTGAGAGAAAAATAGAGATAATTAAAGATACTGAGAGAAAAATTGCGATAATTAAAGATACTGAGAAGAAAAAAAAAGATAATTAAAGATAATGAGAGAAAAATTGAGATAATTAAAGATACTGAGAGAAAAAAAGATAATTAAAGATACTCAGAGAAAAATGAAAACAAAAGAAATAAAGATGATAAAGAAAGAAACAAAAGACAGAACAAGTAAGTAATGTTGATGAAAAGAAAGAAAACAGAAAGAAAGAAAGAAAGAAAGAAAAGAAAGAAGCAGACAAATTAAAAGAAAACAGAGAACTAAAAAAAGAGAAAGATTTACTGGAACATGTTTGAAAAGAGAGAGAGAGAGAGAGAAGAGAGAGAGAGAGAGAGAGAGAGAGAGAGAGAGAGAGAGAGAGAGAGAGAGGCGTTCACTACTGGGTCTCCATTTCATCCTAAACTTCCTCTCAGTGGAAGTTTGGAATTACTTGTTGCGAAGTATTTGGAAGTCTCTCTCTCTCCTCTCTCTCTCTCTCTCTCTCTCTCTCTCTCTCTCTCTCTCTCCTCTCTCTCTCATTCTCTCTCTCTCTCCTCTCCATTTACCTATCTATCAATATCAATACAACGAAAAGATTAATCATTTCAGTGCATTCTCTCTCTCTCTCTCTCTCTCTCTCTCTCTCTCTCTCTCTCTCTCTCTCTCTCTCTCTCTCTCTCTTCTCTCTCTCTCTCTCTCTCTCTCTCTCTCTCTCTCTCTCTCTCTCTCTCTCTCTCTCTCTCCATACAACTACATTTATCTCATCCAGCAAAAAAGATTTATCATTCGAAAGTGTGAATTCTCTCTCTCTCTCTCTCTCTCTCTCTCTCTCTCTCTCTCTCTCTCTCTCTCTCCTCTCTCTCTCCTCTCTCTCTCTCTCTCTCCTCTCTCTCTCTCTCTCTCTCTCTCTCTCTCTCTCTCTAACAGAAAAAATTCATCCTCAGAAAGTTTTAACTCCTTTCTCCTCTTATTTTTTTTCTTTTTTTTCTTTGTCTGTCTGTCTGTCTGTCTGTCTGTCTGTCTGTCTGTCTGTCTGCATCTATCTATCTATCTATTAATCTGTCTGTCTGTCTGTCTGCATCTATCTATTAATCTGTCTGTCTGTCTGCATCTATCTATCTATCTATTAATCTGTCTGTCTGTCTGTCTGCATCTATCGATCTATCTATCTATTAATCTGTCTGTCTGTCTGCATCTATCTATCTATCTATCTATCTATTAATCTGTCTGTCTGTCTGCATCTATCGATCTATCTATCTATCTATCTATTAATCTGTCTGTCTGTCTGTCTGTCTGTCTGCATCTATCGATCTATCTATCTATCTATCTATTAATCTGTCTGTCTGTCTGTCTGTCTGTCTGTCTGCATCTATCGATCTATCTATCTATCTATCTATTAATCTGTCTGTCTGTCTGTCTATTAATCTGTCTGTCTGTCTGCATCTATCTATCTATCTATTAATCTGTCTGTCTGTCTGTCTATTAATCTGTCTGTCTGTCTGCATCTATCTATCTATCTATTAATCTGTCTGTATGTCTGTCTGTCTGTCTGTCTGTCTATCTATATCTATCTATCTATCTATTAATCTGTCTGTCTGTGTCTGTCTGTCTATCTATCTATCTATTATCTATCTATCTATTAATCTGTCTGTCTGTTTATATATCTATATGTCTGTCTGTCTGCATCTATCTATCTATCTATCTATCTATCTATCTATCTCTATCTATCTATCTATCTATCTATCTATCTATCTATCTATCTATCTCTATCTATCTATCTATCTATCTAGCTAGCTAGCTAGCTAGCTACTATCTATCTATCTATCTCTATCTATCTATTCTGGGACACGAAGAGAAATCATGCTTCATTTACCCTGACGTGAGAGAGAGAGAGAGAGAGAGAGAGAGAGAGAGAGAGAGAGAGAGAGAGAGAGAGAGAGAGAGAGAGAGAGAGAGAGAGAGAGAGAATTATTACTGGCACCTCTAAATTACCCTTCATACCCAATTAGAGTTGAGTTGGTCATTGGGAGGGTCTGCTTACCCCTGAGAGAGAGAGAGAGAGAGAGAGAGAGAGAGAGAGAGAGAGAGAGAGAGAGAGAGAGAGAGAGAGACAGAGAGAGAGAGAGAGAGAGAGAGTCGATGACTGTACTTCATATAAGCTGTCTTGGATATTAGTGTGAACTTCTCCCACTAGGTCAGGAGGAGGAGGAGGAGGAGGAGGAGGAGGAGGAGGAGGAGGAGGAGGAGGAGGAGGAGGAGGAGGAGGAGGAGGAGGAGGAGGAGGAGAGGAGAGAGGAAGAGAAGGAGAAGGAAAAGTTATGAAGAAGAGAAGAGAGGAGGAGAAGGGAGGAGTTATGAAGAGAACGAGGAGGAGGAGGAGGAGGAGGAGGAGGAGGAGGAGGAGGAGGAGGAGGGAAGAGTTATGAAGGAGAAGAAGAGGAAGAGGAG
>JACEEZ010022693.1:2500-5000 GCA_016584305.1 Chionoecetes opilio
TGAACTTGCTAACTGCATGCCTCCCCCCTCCCGCGGCTTCGCTGCACAAGACTTTCTACTCATTTTCATCCCTATTCTGTCCATCTTCCTAATACAAGAGTTAATCAGTATCTTTACTCTTTCATCCCTTTCACTGGTAAACTCTGGAACTCTCTTCCTGTTTCTATTTTTCCACTTTCCTATGACTTAAATTTTTTCAAAAGAAGAGTAACAAGACACCTCCCGAACTAAATTGGCTCACCCCTCTTTTTTTATTGTATTCTCTTACTGTCTTCTTTATAGGGACTGGCAACTAAGCGGGCTTTGGGTTACCCATTTTTGTTGTGCCCTTGGCCAGCTCCTTGTCATGTAAAAAAAAAAAAAAAAAAAAAAGATAGATTCCTAGTCAAATATCACACAATGACAAAGATGAAACTGGAAGAAAAATGAATCAATGCCTTTCTTACAAACACAAAACGAAAGTAGAGAAAGTAGACAGACACATCAATACAGGAAAGTAGAAGAAAGTTTATACAGGAAAGTAGAAGAAAGTTTATACAGGAAAGTAGAAGAAAGTGGTGCATTGCGAAGTGGTAGGAGTGTGAATAGCGGAAAGGAGTGATCACGCCATTCTCTCTCTCTCTCTCTCTCTCTCTCTCTCTCTCTCTCTCTCTCTCTCTCTCTCTCTCTCTCTCTCTCTCTCTCTCTCTCTTTCTATCGCTGTTCCTACCATTTCTCCATTCTCTTTCTGTCCTCTCTCTCATCTTTCCCTCTTCCTCTTCCTCGTCCCTTGTCCCTCTCATCTCCTTCCCTCTCCTTACCTTATCTCCTCTCCCTACCGTCCCTCTCACAGCTTTGTCCCTCCCTTTTACTTCCCTCCCCTACCTCCTTCCCCTCCCTCCACCCCCACCATCCTTCCCCTCTCCCTAGCCCCAACTACCCCACTACCTCCCCACCCTTTACCTAACTTCCCACCTATTCCCTCCCTCCCTCCCTAACCTAACCTAACCTAACCTAACCTTTACCTAACCTTCCCACCTATTCCCTCCCTCCCTCCCTAACCTACTACCAAACCTAACCTAACCTAACCTAACTTACTTAACCTAACCTAACCTAACCTAACCTAACCTTTACCTAACCTTCCCACCTATTCCCTCCCTCCCTCCCTAACCTAACCTAACCTAACCTAACCTAACTTAACTTAACCTAACCTAACCTAACCTAACCTAACCTATCTACATTTCCTCCCACATCTCCCCCTCCCCCCTCCCTTTCCTCTCCTCCCCTACACCCCCCACCCCTTATCACCACACCTATACGCCTAAGGGAGGGGGGGGGCAGGGGGACACTTAAATATTTATAGTCGTAGTGTTAAGTAGCTAAAAAAAGTAAGTGGGTTTGTAGTAGGAGATCGAGTGACTTTTTTTTGCTTTTTATTCGATTTTTTTTGTTTAGGTATTGTCATTATCTCTCCCTCTCTTCCTTCCTCCCTTCCTTCCTTTCCTTCTTCCTTTCCCTCCTCCCTCCTTCATGCCCTCCCTTCAATCTCTTCAATCTCTTCCCTCCCTCCTTTCTTCCTTCCCTTCAATCCTCCCTTCCTTCCTACCTCCTTCCTTCTCTCCTTCCCTCTTTTCTTCCCTCCCTCCCCTTCCTTCCTTCCTTCACTCACTCTCTCCATCTCTTCCTTCTTCCCTTCTTTCCCTTCCTTCATCCCTTCTCTCCCTCCCTTCCCTCTCTACCTTCCCTCCATTCCCTCTCTTCTTCCCTTCCTTCTTCAATACCTCCTACCTTCCTCTCTCCTTCCCTCCTTCTTTCTTTCCTCCCTCCCTTCTTTTCTCTCCTTCCTCCTTCTTTCTCTCCTTCCCTCCTTCTTTCTCTCCTTCCTCCTTCTTTCTCTCCTTCCCTCCTTCTTTCTCTCCCTCCCTCCTCTTTCCCTCCCTCCCTCCCTCCTTCTTTCTTCCTATCCTCCTTCTTTCTCTCCTTCCCTCCTTTTTCTTCTTCCCTCCTTCTTTCTTCTCCCTCCTCCCTCTTTCCCTCCCTCCCTCCCTCCTTCTTTCTCTCCTTCCCTCCTTCTTTCTCTCCTTTCCCTCCTTCTTTCCCTCCTTCCTCCTTCTTTCTCTCCTTCCCTCCTTCTTTCTCTCTTCCCTCCTTCTTCCCTCCTCCTCCTTCTTTCTCTCCTTCTTCTCTCCCTCCCTCCTCCCCCCTCTCCTCCCTTTATCTCTTTAATGGATTTATACCTTATATTTACCTGTCTGTTGTTGTTCCTTCCTTTGTTTGTTTGTTTGTTTGTTTGTTTGTTTGTTTATGTTGAATTTGTTTTTTGTATGAATTTAATAGTTGTTTTTTTGTATCTATATGTGATTACTTTTTTGTCAAATTTTCTATGTTTTAGCTATTTTAATCTCTCTCTCTCTCTCTCTCTCTCTTCTCCGTCTCTCTCCTCCTCTCTCTCTCTCTCTCTCCTCTCTCTCTTCTCTCTCTCTCTCTCTCTCTCTCTCTCTCATCGTGATATACACACACA
>JACEEZ010022693.1:12500-37500 GCA_016584305.1 Chionoecetes opilio
ACTACTAATACAAACTACTACTACAAATACTACAAAACTACTACCACTCTACTACTACTACCTACTCCCACAAATACTACTACTACTACTCCCCTACTATACTACTACTACTACTACTACTACTACTTTTAAATACAACCACTACTACTATATACTACTACTACTACTTTACTACTACCACTATTTCCCCTACTTACTACTACTACTAAAACCTATACTACAAATACTACTACTACAAACACTACAAAACTACCACTAATAACTACCACTATTTATCTAACTCCTACCAAACTACTACTACTACAACTCTATACTAAACATACTCCCTACTACTACTACAAACTACTCCCAACTAATACCAATACTACTACACTACTACAAATACCCCCTACTATTTACTCCCACTATCCCATCACACTACTACTACTATTACTACTACTACTACCACCCCCAAAATACTAAAATCCTACTATATTTACTACTATACTACTATACTCCCATCTACTCCCACTACACTACCACTAAAATATTTACTACTCCCCTACTCCCACTACTACTACTATACTACTACTACTACTTACAAAAAAATACTACTATTTATACTACCAACCACTACTTACTACTACTACTACTCCCCTTAAATAACTACATACAAATACTCCCAACTACTACTATACTACTACTAAACCCCCACTACAATACTTACTACTACTATAACTACTACTCCCACTACTATACTACTATTTACTACTACTACTATTTACAAACTACTATACTACACTACTAATTATTTAACTACTACACACTACTATTACACCACTACTTACTCCCAACCACTCCCACTACTACTAAAACCTACTACTTACTACTAATACAATCCCCAACAAAACTACACTACTACTACTACTTAAAAACAAATACTACTACCAATAATACTCCCCCACAAATACTACACTATACTACTACTACTATTTACTAAAAAAAACTATACTAAAAACTATACTACTACCACTAACTATTTCCCAACCCCTTTACACTATACTACTAATACTACTACTAATTACTACCACTCCTAATCCCATTTACTCCCTATTTACACTACTACCTACTAAACTACCTACTACTACTATTTACTACTCTATTTACTACTACCACAAAACCACTTACTACCATAGAATTTAATACTACTACTACTATACCACTACCTTACTACTCCCATTTACTAATACTCCCATTATTTAACTCCCAAAATCCCTACTACTACTATTTACTACCATACTCCCACTCCCAAAAAATTCCCCTACTACTACTACTTATCCCCTACTACTACTACCACTATACTCCCCCCCACTACTACTCCCTACTACTACTACTATATACTACCACTACTACTACTACAAATTTACAAATACACTACTACTAATATACTACTATACACAAACAAACTATATATAATCCCACTCCCTACTCCCACTACTCCCACTTTTACTACAAACTACTCTACACTTACTACTAACACAAATTTAACCAAATACTACTATACTACTATTTACTACTCCCTACTACTCCCCTTACTCCCAAAACTACAAATACTTACTACTCCCTAATACTACTACTACTACTACTACAATTATTCACAAACCCCTACTACTACTACTACTATACAAACTACTACTATTACTACTACTACCACTACTAATACTACTCCCTACAAACTACTACTACTACCCCACTACTACTACTACTACAAACTACTATACTAATACTTTAACTACTACCACTAATAACTCCCCACTACTACTAACTACTACTACTATTTAACTACTACTCTACAAACAAAACTCCCACTCCCATTTAATACAAATACTTACTACTCCTATACCCCACAAACCCTACTACCATACTACTACTACCACTCCCTACTACTATTACACTACACTCCCCACTACCACTACTATTACTACTACTACTACTACCACTACATACTCTACTACTACTATTTACTACTAAACCACTCCCAAATTACACTACTACTACTACCATACTACTACTACTACTACTACTACTACTACTGTAAAATACTACTACTACTATACTACTACTACATTTTACTATACTACTACTCCCACTATACTACTACTACAAATACTATTTCCTACTATACTATTTACTACACCACTCCCACAAAATACCATACTATACTACAAATATATACTATACTACTGCTACTACTACTACAAAACTACTAATATACTACTACCAATTTACACTAATCCTATACTACTACTATACTCCCACTACTACTACTACTTACTATACTACTATATACTACTACTACTATTTACCCACTACTACTACTACTATTACTACTATTACTACTACAAATACAAACCCAACTACTCCTACTCCCACTACTACCACTATACAAATACTATACCACTACTATTACAAATATACAAATATTTACTACTACCCTAAATACTACTACACTACTACTACTACTACTACTATACTACTACTACTACAAACCACAAATACTACAAATACTACAAATTCCCTACTAATACAAACAAATTACTATCCCACTATTTCCCAACTATACTCCTACTCCCAAACTACACTACTACTACTACTACTAACTACTACTACAAACTACTCCCACTACTACAAATACTACAAATCCCCACTCTTACAAATTACTACTACAAACAAAAAAACTATTACTATACTACTACTACTACACCCCCTACTATACTCCCACTATTTACCACTACTACTATACTACTACCCCCTACTACAAATACACTACTATATTTAATACTCCCACTAATACTACTAAATATACTTCCCACTATACAACTACTACTAAAATTACACCACTACTACCACTACTACTATTTACTACAAATACTATACTATAACTCAAATACTACTACTACTATACTACCACACCCCCAACTACTATTACTCTACCCCACTAACTATATTTACTATATTTACTACTACTCCCCAAAACTACTACAAATATAATACCACTACTATTTACTACTACTACTACAAACCATCTACTATTTACTATCCCAAATTACTACTTTTTTTTTTTTTAACAAAAAAAACCTCCCCCGCCTCTTTATTTGCGGCGGGTACCCCCATAGCCCCCCCCTCGCTATTGACTTTTGGCACCCAACCCTTTTAACAACTCCCCCTAAAAAATCTCCCTTTTATAACTAACTCCCCCAAAATTTTAAAAAAAAATACTTTATTCCAAAACCTTTTCCCCCCCTTCCCCCCCACCCCTCTACCAAGGGGGGCCCCCGAAACGGGTCACTTATTTTCCGTGTTGAGGGAGTGGAGATTCTCCCCCTGGGGGCCACAGGAGGGAAAGGACCGGAGCGGGGGAAAGGAGAGGCGAAACCTCATCCAGGCGGCGACGGAGCCCCTTTGGCTGGTGCTTTTTTACTGACATAAAGTCAGCTAGTTTTTGAGTGAAGCTCCTACCCTTTGGGGGGCCATGCCCCCAGAGTGGTGAAGCCCAGGGGGGTGATTTCCCAAATATTTACTCCCACTACTACTACTACTACTACTATACTACTGCTCCCTTAAATACTACTACTACTCAAATACTATTTTCCCCCCCAAAATACACTACTACTAATACTACAAAATTACTACTACTACTACTACTCCTACTGCTACAAATTACTACAAACTACTACAAATACTGCCAAATACAAATAACTACTACTACGGCTATACACTATACTACTATTTACTACTGCTTACAAATTTTACTATTACTACTACTACAAACTTCTACTATTACAAATTACTAAAAATACTCCCTACATACTACTATTACTACTACTACAAATACTTTTAAAACTACTACAAACTAACTACAAACTCCCTACTATTTACTATACTATACTCCGTTACTACTACTATACAATACTACATTACTACTACTACTATTTACTACTTTTACTTATAATAAAAAAACTACAAAAAGAGTAAAATAAACCCAAACCCACTTTATATAACCCCAAATTACTACTACTACTACCACTATTACACCACTACTTACTACTATACTACTCCATCAACTACTACACTATCTACTACTACTCCCCCCCACTACTAATCCCACTATTACTACTACCCTACTACTACCACTACTACTACTACAAATATTACTACGGCAAAATTTACTACTACTACTACTACTATACGTACACTACTACTACCATACTACTACCACTACTATTTACTACCCAAAAACTACTACTAACTACTATTACAAAAAACAACAAATACTAACACCACAATACTACTTACTACCAGTACAAATACTACCATACTAAAACTACCACTCCTACTACCACCACTACTACTATTTACTATACTACCCCCAGCATTAATACAAATTATGCTACCCCCCACTACCTACTACACTACTATTTATACTATACTACTACTCAAATATACTACACCACCTTTTAAAATACTAAAAACAACTATACACTAAAATCCCCAACAAATACTACTTCCCAAATACTATTTACTACTACTTACTACTACAACCACTACTAATCCCCTACTTTTACTATTTACTACTACCACTTACTACTCCCTACTACTACAACAACTACTACAAAATTACTCCCCACTACTACTACTTTAACCCAAATATTTTACTACCCCCCCCCCACTAATACTACAACAACAAATATACTTTAAATACCACTCAAATCCCATACCATTTACTATTTGCAAATTACTACAAATTTATTTACTACTACTATTTATTCCCTTAAAACATTTTCCCTTGCCTTTCCCCCTCCTTTATTTCCCTTCCTCTTCCTCCTTTTCCTCCCCCCCTCCTCCCCCTTTCCCCCCTCCTCCTCCTCCTCCTCCCATCAAAAAAACCCCGGCCCCCCAAGGGAAATAAAAGAAGTCGGGACTTTAGTTTATTTTCCCCCTTCTTTTTTTGTACCCAAGAAATATTTTTGGGACACGAGTAAAAAAGGGGAAATTTGAGAGAGAGAGAGAGAGAAAAGAGAGGAGAGAGAGAGAGGAGAGGGGAGAGAGGGAGAGAGGAGGAGAGAAAAAGGAAGAGAGAGAGGGGGAGAGAGAGAGAGAGAGAGAGAGAGAGAGAAAAGAGAGAGAGAAAAGAGAGAGAGAGAAGAGAGAGGAGAGAGGAGAGGGGAAAAGAGAGAGGAAAAGAGAGAGAGAGAGAGAGAGAGAGAGGACAAACTGAGAGAGACAGACAGAGAGACGGGACGGGAGAGAAGGACAGAAAGAGGAGAGAGGACACAGAAAAAAGAAAGAGACGCCCAAAGAGAGAGGACAACACACACACAACAGACAAAACAACACACCCACACTTTACACACAACACACACCACACACCAGACACACACAGCCCACACAAACACATGTGTGTTTATTTTGTAAAAAAGTCCGTAATTATCTAACAGCTGAACCCAATGAAAGATCTACTCCCCCCTGTGTTACCCCCATCTTTACTGTGTCCCTATATGGGCTTTTTACTTGGCCTTTTTTCCAAGAAAAAAAAAGTAATACAAAACAAAAATTTTAGAGGGCATATTTTTTAGGGGTAAATTTTGATCAACAGCTTCTTTATATTGGGAAAATAAATTTTTGATTTTTTTAAATTCATAAATTTTTTGTTCTTTACTTCATGTTTAAAAATATAAAAAAATGCCCAGGTACTTCTATTTATAAGTTTTTTAGAATAAAACGCATGGAACCAGAAAAAGCAATTGTTTTTAGTATGCCCAACATTCCTTTACAACACCTTTTTAAAAACAGCATAATTTGCTTTGGTCCTAAAACTATGGAATGCCCCTGCCTACCCCCAAAAAAACAAAACCTTACAAAAAAATATCAGCTTTTTTAATTAAAAGAGGAGAGTAAAAAATCTTTTCCCGCCCTTCAGCCCTCAAAAACCCATCCCACGAGTGATGGGAAAGAATATGTATTTCAGGTTCCTTTTAAGATGCCATACATGTATACATGTATAGTATTTATTATGGTTTGGTATGGGGTTTGTCATAGGTAGTATTTTAAATGGTCATAGTAGTGAAATTATATGTAAAAAGTAGATTGGATAGAAAATTACGAAAGTTCTTATTTTGATTTTTTCATATAAATGTATATGTATATGTGTTATTGCATATATATGGATGAATGAATGATCGTATATGTGCGTGTGTGTGTGTATGTATGTGCATAGTTGTGTATATGTGTGTATGTGTGTACGTATATGCATATGTGTATGTCTGTATGTGTATATGTATGTATGGATGTATATGTATGTATGTTTTTTTTTTCACGTTACAAAGTAGTATATTTTTACTACAGAAACAAACAGCCAACTGATTCTGCTCAGCACATATAACTTATATCTGAACATGTCTGTCAGGGAGCCTTGGCTCGACAGACCGTGCCAACGACCACTTTTTATGTAATTACTGAATGTATATAACTAGTAATGGCAATAAACTTTACTTACTTACTTACTTACTTACACACACGCACAGAGAGACAGAGAGACAGATAAAGAGAGACAGACAGAGACACACACACACACACAGAGAGAGAGAGAGAGAGAGAGAGAGAGAGAGAGAGAGAGAGAGAGAGAGAGAGAGAGAGAGAGAGAGAGAGAGAGGTACTCAGTTGTATAAAAAAAATATTCTTTAAAAAGTTAGAAGTTAGTGAGGCAGAAAAGTTACGGTTCAGAGAGCAGAGGAAACGTTAATTGCGAGTTGAAGAGAAACGTTTGTTCGTATACAGGGAACGTTTTTAGAAATATTCAACCTGCAGAAATCGTTTGTTCGCATACAGGGAACGTTTTTAGATATATTCAACCTGCAGAAAACGTTTGTTCGTATACAGGGAACGTTTTCAGAAATATTCACCCTGCAGAAAACGTTTGTTCGCATACAGGGAACGTTTTTTAGAAATATTCAACCTACAGAAAACGTTTGTTCGTATACAGGGAACGTTTTTTAGAAATATTCAACCTACAGGAAAAACGTTTGTTCGCATAACAGGGAAACGTTTTTTAGAAATATTCAACCTACAGAAAACGTTTGTTCGTATACAGGGAACGTTTTTTAGAAATATTCAACCTACAGAAAACGTTTGTTCGCATACAGGGAACGTTTTTTAGAAATATTCAACCTACAGAAAACGTTTGTTCGTATACAGAGAACGTTTTTAAGAAATATTCAACCTACAGAAAACGTTTGTTCGCATACAGGGAACGTTTTTTAGAAATATTCAACCTACAGAAAACGTTTGTTCGCATACAGGGAACGTTTTTTTTAGAAATATTCAACCTACAGAAAACGTTTGTTCGTATACAGGAACGTTTTCAGAAATATTCAACCTACAAAAAACGTTTGTTCGTATACAGGGAACGTTTTCAGAAATATTCACCCTGCAGAAAACGTTTGCTGCATCCTCACATAGTTACAGGAAACGTTTTAGAAATATTCACCCTTACATATAATCATTTTCATTCAGTATTCCAATTAATTCCCCCCATGATTGAACCGTGTTTGTAGGCAAGTGTATGATGATGATGATGATGATGACAATAATGATGAGTATGATGATGATGATGACAATAATGATGATGATGATGATGATGACAATAATGATGATGATGATGATGATGACAATAATGATGATGATGATGATGATAATGATGATGATGTTGATGATGATGACAATAATGATGATGATGATGATGATGACAATAATGATGATGATGATGATGATAATGATGATGATGTTGATGATGATGACAATAATGATGACAATAATGATGATGATGATGATGATAATGATGATGATGTTGATGATGATGATGATGATGATGATGATGACAATAATGATGATGATCATGATGATGATGACAATAATGATGATGATGATAATGATGATGATGATGATGCTGATGATGACAATAATGATGATGTTGATGATGATGATGATGATGATGATGATGATGACAATAATGATGATGATGATGATGATAATGATGATGATGATGATGATGACAATAATGATGATGATGATGATGATGATGCATGATGATGATGCTGATGATGACAATAATAATGATGATGATGATGATGATAATGATGACAATAATGATGATGATGATGGCAATAATAATAATGATGATGATGATGATGACAATAATAATGATGATGATGATGATGATGATAATGATGACAATAATGATGATGATGATGGCAATAATAATAATGATGATGATGATGATGATGATAATGATGATGATGACAATAATGATGATGATGATGACAATAATGATGATGATGATGATAATGATGATGATAATGATGACAATAATGATGATGATGATGATAATGACAATAATGATGATGATGATGATGATAATGATGATGATGATGACAATAATGATGATGATGATGACAATAATGATGCATGATGATGATAATGATGATGATGATGACAATAATGATGATGATGGCAATAATAATTATGATGATGATGATGATGACAATAATGATGATGACAATAATGATGATGATGACAATAATGATGATGATGACAATGATGATGATAATGATGATGACAATAATGATGATGATGACAATAATGATGATGCTGATGACAATAATGATGATGAACAAATAATAATGATGATGACAATGATGATGATAATGATGATGACAATAATGATGATGATGACAATAATGATGATGATGACAATAATGATGATGATGATGATGACAATAATGATGATGATGACAATAATAATGATGATGATGATGATGATGATGATGATGATGATGATGACAATAATGATAATGACAATAATGATAATGATGTTGCTGATGATGATAATAATGATGATGATAATAATGATGATGATGATAAAGATATATAACAGCATAACAAAACAACAGCAGAAAAAAGTAGTAAAAGTCAAAAGAAAAGTAAAAGGAAGTAATTAGAAAAGCTAAAAGTGGGAAAGGTGGAGAAAAAAAGCAGTGACAAAGTAAAAAAAAACAATATTCGAGGTAGAAAGTAAAAAAATAAAATAGATTAGAATAGAATAAAAAAAAATAAAAAAAAAATATTCGAGGTAGAAAGTAAAAAAATAAAATAGATCAGAAAAGAAAAAAAAAAAAAAAAAAAAAGTATTCGAGGAAGAAAATGAGAAAATAAAATAGATTAGAAAAAAAAAAAAAAAAAAAAAAAATTCGAGGAAGAAAATAAAAAACAACAAATATTAGAATAGAAACAAAAAAAGAAAAAAAAAAAAAAAAAAAAGTATTCCAGGAAAACAAATTAGCTTAGAATAGCAACGAGTGTATTGCCATTCATTCCCGCCCTGCTTGCTAAGTGTTGGTGTGGCATGATCATGATGGCCTGGAATGTCTAGCTACAATTAAGGCTTTGTATCCGGCATGCCTCGGTATGCACAACGATATTAAGTAACCAGGGATCACAAAACAGAATAAAAAGATCTCTTAAAAGTAACAAAAACACAAAACTAGCAAGATCAAAATACAAAACAATCTAATGAAGTCACCCAAAAACCTTTAATACCTAGATGAAAAAACACACAAAATATGCAGACCCTTCAAATGCCGATATCAAATTACCACTGATAAGAAACAATAATAATGGCCTCGGTATGCTCTCTCTCTCTCTCTCTCTCTCTCTCTCTCTCTCTCTCTCTCTCCTCTCTCTCTCTCTCTCTCTCTCTCTCTCTCTCTCTCTCTCTCTCTCTCTCCTCTCCTCTCTCTCTCTCTCTCTCTCTCTCTCTCTCTCTCTCTCTCTCCTCTCTCTCTCATCTCTCTCTCTCTCTCTCTCTCTCCTCTCTCTCTCTCTCTCTCTCTCTCCTCTCTCTCTCTCTCTCTCTCTCTCTCTCTCTCTCTCTCTCTCTCTCTCTCTCTCTCTCTCTCTCTCTCTCTCTCTCTCCTCTCTCTCTCTCTCTCTCTCTCTCTCTCTTCTCTCTCTCTCTCTCTCTCTCTCTCTCTCTCTCTCCCCTCTCTCTCTCTCTCTCTCTCTCTCTCTCTCTCTCTCTCTCTCTCTCTCTCTCTCTCTCTCTCTCTCTCTCTCTCTCTCTCTCTCTCTCTCTCTCCTCTCTCTCTCTCTCTCTCTCTCTCAGGCCCTTGGTATGCAGAACATGAACACAGAACATAACAGCACATTTCCAAACCCTTATTATAGATTCGCTCGCCTGTTCAATTAATCTACTAATCATCATTAACAATAGATAAACCGGTATTATTTTACGATGGCACCAAACTTCCCTACACAATAGGGAGCATGGTTTTTGTTTACCTTATTGTATTCTAAGAGACATTTTCTCTGAGCTTTCCGTCGCAAATCAATAGTTTCGGAGATATAGAACATTTTAGGTAGGGGGAAGAATATATCTCCTTGTTTACAAAATGCCTCCCTCTTCCTCTTCTTGTGACCTGCATTGCTTTTGTTTCGGAGGCGCACCCGTGGCTACCTTACCTTACCTTACTTTACCTTACCTAACCTTACCTAACCTAACCTAACCTAACCTAACCTAACCCAACCCCGAGATTAACCTCCGAGCCACAGCTGCGCACCGAAAACTTACGATGATGAAATGATGAAAACAAAAGCGATGCAGGTCACAAGAAGAGGAAGAGGGAGGCATTTTGTAAACAAGGAGATATATTCCTCCCCCCACCTAAAATGTTCTATATCTCCGGAACTATTGATTTGCGACGGAAAGCTCAAGGAAAAAATGTCTCTTAAGGCCCCCATCCACGGTACGATTGGTCGTACGATCTGATCCGACAGACCTGATCCGATGGATTTCCTACCGATCCGACCGCACCTCAAGACTAGTTTAGTTGGTGATAAGAAACGGCGGAGGGCGGTTCTCATGATGGCTCTCTGCAACGAGAAATTACTTTTGATGAAAGGAGCGTAAACATCATCCGCACTCGCACCAGACATCATAGAGACAGTTATTTTTTTAATTTCTTTCCGGAACACTTAAATTATAATTCTCATATTATTATTTATTTTTTACTGTTTCAACATTAGCCTCACTGTCGCTCCCTGTCACGCTCACTGAGTTTATCTACCAATACTTCATAAGTTGCATTTATATTATAGTTATCCATTTACTCTTTGCTTTTTATTTCCCACAAACATTCACAGTTTCTATATAATTGGATGAATTATGTCCAAAAGTGCTTGTTTTCAAAGAAACAATTCATTTTGGTAACCCTCTCGCGACGCTGTCAGTGGCGAACCTGACGGTTGGCCTCACGATCAGCACAAGCACGATACGATCCGGTCTGAACCGGATGATCTGTCGGATCTAAAAACCAAACACTGCTTGGTCGCATCCGACCAGCTGTCATTCGGTCGGACAGACCAAAATCACCCCACTCACGATCCAATCTGGTTGGATCCAACCAGATCTGTCCGATGGTCGTACGACCAGATCGCACCGTGGATGGGGGCCTTTAAATACAATAAGGTAAACAAAAACCATGCTCCCAATTGTGTAGGGAAGTTTGGTGCCATCGTAAAAATTTACCGATAAACCTTTTTTTTTTCTCTCTCTCTCTCTCTCTCTCTCTCTCTCTCTCTCTCTCTCTCTCTCTCTCTCTCTCTCTGGTGATAGTTATAACTTCACACACACACGCGCGCGATGGTTAGGTTGATAACGTGCTGGCCTGCCATTCTGTGGTAGCCGGTTCGAATCCTCACTGCTCACGGGGATTTTTCACTGACAAATTCGGGTGCTTACTGTCCCCCTTGAGCAAGGGGATGGGGGTGTATGGTGTGTGAGGTCCCAGCATTACCCAAAGATCGGTAATAATGAGCTCCAAGCTCGCACCGAGAGGGTGAAACTGGCGATCGCGAGCCAGCTCGTGTGGACAAGACCATGGGTGAATAACACAGTCACAAACAAACACAGTAACAAACAGACACAAACAAACAAACACAGTAACAAACTGGGGGGGGGGGGGGAGGGGCACTCAGTAGAGCGCATACCTCCGCCCGAATATAAAAAAGTTAAAAAAAAAAAAGTAAAAATAAAAGGTAAAAAAAATATATATATATAAAAAAAAATATATTATATAATATATATAATATATATATATATATATATATATATATATATATATATATATATATATATATATATATATATATATATATATATAATATATATATATATATGCACTCAGTATGAGCGCATACCTCCGGCCGAATATTTCATCAATTGGTTGCCATGGCAACACTTGTCAATAGATTTCATCCAAAATTAAATCAGTCCTTCCTTATACCAAATAGACTTGGTATACCGAGTTTGGTCCAAATATATTCGTAGCTTTTCGAGAAATCCTGTACACTAACAGACAGACAGACAGACAGATCGGGGTGAAAACATAACCTCTCCAACTTCGCTGGCGGAGGTAACAAACAAACACAGTCACAAACAATAACAAAAAACAACAGAATACAGATCTTACATTACCTTATTTTCCACGAAGCAGTAGCAGTAGCATCAGCAGCAGTAATAATCCTCGGAGCTCGGCCAGAACTAACATTACCACCAGCAGGAGGTAGCGAGGCCAGCCCTTGATCAACGCACACACGCCAGCGCACCGCCACTAACACCGCGGGGTACTCACAACCTACCACCAAGCAATTCAAACTTAACCCGCGTCACTAGAAATCACACACAAAAACCCTCACCTCATCACTAACCATCACACATTTCACCACTTTTTCCTGTGTTCTCGCTCACTCCCGGGTCGTGACAGCACTCGTGGGTGTTCTGACGCGTCTCCTGCCTATGCCGGGCACGTAAGGGTGTAAGAATGGTATCAGGAAACGCGGTAAACACTAAATATAGGAACACTTTTATCCCTCCGACGCAGATGTCAATCCAACACGCGTGAGGCTGTAATGCGATGGCGTCACTACACCAGCCTTTTCTACGGGGCTACTTTAGGTTATTTTCTGATTGATTTACTTTCTGTGTAAGTATTGTAGTATCTAAAAACAAAAGTAGTATTTTCTTCACTTTATACGAGGCTTCTTTTCTGTTATTTCCTTTATTTATTTGTTTTTTTCTTGTTTATTTACTTTTTGTGTGTATATATCCTGTTATCTAAAATTAAAGTAGTATTTTCTTTGTCACTTCTTTATCATTTTGCGTGTTTTTAACTTAAATTTCTTCGTATCACTACTGTTTTTTTTATATTTATTTATGTTATTATATTATATTATTTTCTTTTAAGTGTATTTATCGTATTATTTAGAATTAAAGTAGCATTTTCTTCACTTCATATGACACTGTTTTGTCTTATTTGGAATGTCTTTGTATCACTCTTGCTTTTTATGCTTTTGTCACCTCATATTTATATTTTCTAGAGTATGTCATGTCTTTACGTGATGCCTGTGTCTGTTATGGAGATAGGATGAAACATTAGATTTAACTTGATACTTTTTAGACTTAAGGGAGAGTATGTATGTATTTGTTATGATGAAATTCTCGCCATATTGTTATGGTTAATGTTATTTTATGTCTTATTATCTTATGTCTTTACGTGATGCCTGTCTTTGTGGAGATATTATTAAGCATTAGACTTAACATTAGGCTTGTCATACCTTAGACTCTGAGGCTTAGAGTATGTATGTATATATATGTTTTTTTATGCAATTCTCGCAATATTGAACGCTTATGGCAGTTACATAATGAGACGAGATAATTACTGATAGTTTTTACATCACCTGTGCATGAACCCTTTGAGACCCAGAGCGTAATTTCCATTGTAATTTGGATACCATTAGACGATTTTAGTTAATATAAGCAATATTTTAATAGATATGACCTGCTTAGTATCCTTGTCCAACTAATGTGGCATATTAAGTGACTTTTCTTAATTTTATGGCTCGACAACATAAAATTTCTTATAGCAAAGGAAAGATCCGGGCGTGAAGGGGTTAATTAATATCAGTACGTACCTATCAATAAAACCCTCGAATAATTAATTGACGAGATATTAGGAAACATTAGATTTAACTTGACACATTTTAGACTTAAGAGAGAGTAGCCTATGTCTGTATGTAGATGTTATGATGAAATTCTCGCCATATTGTTATTGTTAGTAATTCTACGGGGAATATGAGAACGTTTATGGGAGTTATATAAAGAGACGAGATACTACTGATAGTTATTACAACACCCGCGTATTAATAACAGTACATATCAATAAAACCCTCTAATTGTCTTAATTGTCTTCATTAAATTGATATTGATGTGAATTTAAAGGGAGAAAAGTACAAAGCGAGATGAATATTAATAAAAATAACGATGTAATTATTAAAACGTTTTATATATAACTACCGTAGATAACACTATAGTCGCCAGTCACTCGCCACTGCACTAATGTCGCCAGGCACAATATATTACGAATTTTAGCATCACTACAGACTTTTATGTGCCACTGAAGACATGTAGTGTGATGTACATAATATAAACTACTGTGCATGCGTCTTCAGTGGCACATTAAAGTCTGTAGTGATGCTAAAATTCGTAATATATTATACCTGGCGACATTAGTGCAGTGGCGAGTGACTGGCGACTATAGTGTTATCTACGGTAAAGCTGACACATAAGAATAAACAACCGTCTAATGTATAAACAAGTTAATGATAATATATAAAAAGGAGGATTAGATAATATAATAAAGGAGAATAAAGGAGAATAATATAATAAAGGAGAATAAAGGAGAATAATATAATAAAGGAGAATAAAGGAGAATAATATAATAAAGGAGAATAAAGGAGAATAATATAATAAAGGAGAATAAAGGAGAATAATATAATAAAGGAGAATAAAGGAGATTAATATTAACAAAAATTGCATGATGTAATTATTGAAACGTATTTTTATATAACTAACAAAATTGTAGAGATGAAAGAATGAACATTACTCTAATACCAAATTACGTTAACCCCTTGAGACCCAAAACGTAATTTCCATAGTAATTTGGCTACCATTAGACGATTTTTAGTGGCTCTAAGCAATATTTTAGAGATATGACCTGTTAAGTATCCTTGTCGACTATATAATTTGGCATAGTAAGTTACTTTTCGTAATTTTATGGCTCGACAATATACATTTTTTTATACCAAATTAAGTTAATGGTAGTGTTAAAAAAAATAAGAGAAAAGCACAAAACAAACTCAAAATCAAATAAAAAACACAATAAAGTTACTACCCAAAAACACAATAAAGTTACTACCCAAAAACACAATAAAGTTACTACCCAAAAACACAATAAAGTTACTACCCAAAAACACAATAAAGTTACTACCCAAAAACACAATAAAGTTACTACCCAAAAACATAAT
Source organism: Chionoecetes opilio (assembly GCA_016584305.1). Taxonomy (NCBI): domain Eukaryota; kingdom Metazoa; phylum Arthropoda; class Malacostraca; order Decapoda; family Majidae; genus Chionoecetes; species Chionoecetes opilio. The sequence continues at coordinate 27,957 of JACEEZ010022693.1, forward strand.
AAAGTTACTACCCAAAAACATGATAAAGTTACTACCCAAAAACATGATAAAGTTACTACCCAAAAACATGATAAAATTACTACCCAAAAACATGATAAAGTTACTACCCAAAAACATGATAAAGTTACTACCCAAAAACATGATAAAGTTACTACCCAAAAACACAATAAAGCTACTACCCAAAAACATGATAAAGTTACTACCCAAAAACATAATAAAGTTACTACCCAAAAACCTTTAATACAACTAATAGAAAAAATATTACAAACCTGCAGCCCGAGACCGATATTAAGTAACCATTGATCGGAAAAAATAATAAAACGATCTCTTACAAGTGAGAAAACATAAAACAAGCTCAAAATACAAAAGAAACCTAATGAAGTCACCCAAAAACCTTTATAATACAACTATAGAAGACAAAAAAAAGTGGCCTTATCTAGGGAAAGATCTAAATAAACTAAACCTATCCTAGCTTAACCTAACCTAACCTGGCGTCTTAACCTCCTAGCCTTTGCCAACTAGAAGAAAAACAAACACACACAAAATATGCACTCCTCAAAATACCGATATTAAATTACCATTGATAAGAAAAAATAAATAAAAAGATCTCTAGAAGGTACAAACAGCATACAAATATGAGAGAGAGAGAGAGAGAGAGAGAGAGAGAGAGAGAGAGAGAGAGAGAGAGAGAGAGAGAGAGAGAGAGGAGAGAGAGAGAGAGAGAGAGAGAGAGAGAGAGAGAGAGAGGAGAGAGAGAGAGAGAGAGAGAGAGAGAGAGAGAGAGAGAGAAGAGAGAGAGAGAAGGAGAGAGAGAGAGAGAGAAGAGAGAGAGAGAGAGAGAGAGAGAGAGAAGGAAGAGGAGGAGGAATACAAAGGAATGCAAAGGAAGTTGTAAACAATATCAAATCTTGAGGCGGAAAATAAGGAAAAAGAAGAGGAGGAAAAGAAGGAAGAAGAGGAGGAGGAGGAGGAGGAAAAGAAGGAAGAAGATGAGGAGGAGGAGGAGGAGGAAAAGAAGGAAGAAGATGAGGAGGAGGAGGAGGAGGAGGAAAAGAAGGAAGAAGATGAGGAAAAGAAGGAAAAAGATGAGGAGGAGGAAAAGAAGGAAGAGAAGAGAAGGAAGAAAAGGAGGAGGAAGAAGAACAGGAGGAAAACAAGGAAGAAGATGAGGAGGAGGAAGAGGAGAAGGAAGAAGGAAGAAGAGGAGAAAAAGAAGGAAGAAGATGAAGAGGAGAAGAAGGAAGAAAAAGGAAGATGAGGAGGAGGAAGAGTAGGAAGAAGAGGAAGGAGAATACAAACATACAAACATACAGCATATAAATGAGACTAAAACGACGCATTATATAAAGAGAAAAAAGAGTTTAATCAAAGAGCCTATTAGGAGGAAGGATTGAGATGGGAGGATAAGGAAGTGAACCCTCTTTGTTTTCTCTTTGTTTTTCTTATGGTTAGAGGCGAAGGAAGGGTATTAGATGACGGCCGATGGGCATAAGTGGCCTGCAATACCTTCTGTGTCGGATTAAAAAAGGAATTAATTAAAAGGAGTTACATAATTAGAAGGAAGAAGAGGATGGGGAATAGAAAAAAAGAAGAGAAGGAAGAAAGGAAAGGAAATTATAACAAAAAAGGAGGTAATTAGAATGAAGAAAAGGAAGGAAGGAAGGAAGGAAGGAAGGAAGGAAGGAAGGAAGGAAAGGACATAATATAAAAAAAAATGAGATAATTAGAAGGAAGAAGAGGAAGGAAAATAAGGAAAGAAGGAAGGAAGAAAGGAAGATAGGAAGGAAAGGACATATAATAACAGAAAATGAGAAAGAAAAATGTGAAAAGAAAAAATTAAGAACAGTAATTTACACTATTATAATAAAACAAAAAAAGGAAGGAAAGAAGGAAGGAAGAATAAGGAAGAAAGGATGAGGAAGGAAGGAAGGAAGGAAGGAAGGAAGGAAGGAAGGAAGGAAGGAAGGAAGGAAGGAAGGAAGGAAAGGAAGGAAAGGACATAATACGACAAGAAATGAGAATGGAAGGAAGGAAGAATGAGGAAGGAAGGAAGAATGAGGAAGGAAGGAAGAATGAGGAAGGAAGGAAGGACAAAAAAAAGAAGGAAGGAGGAAGGGAGAAAAACAATACCTGACATCAAATACACAAAATAGAAGAAGCACGGAAGGAAGAAAGGCAAGGTCGAGAAAGAAGAGAAGAAAGAAAAATAATTATAAAAAGAAGAAAGAAAAAAGAAGAAAAGGAAAGAATAAAACAACAACAACAAGAACAACAACAAGAACAACAACAACAACAACAACAACAACAACAACAACAAATAACGCAAACGAGCAACAGAGGAGGAGGAGGAGAAGGAGGAAGAGGAAGAGGAGGAGGAGGAGGAGGAGGAGAAGGAGGAATAGGAAGAGGAGGAGGAGGAGGAGGAGGAGGAGTTTGGGCCAAGTTGTGACAGGCAGACTGGTGACAAGGAAGATGATAAAGGAGAATAAGATAATAAAGGAGAATAAAGGAGAATAATATAATAAAGAAGAAGAATATAATAAAGGAGAATAAAGGAGAATAATATAACAAAGGAGAATAATATAATAAGGGAGAATAAAGGAGAATAATATAATAAAGGAGAATAAAGGAGAATAATATAATAAAGGAGAATAAAGGAGAATAATATAATAAAGGAGAATAAAGGAGAATAATAAAATAAAGGAGAATAAAGGAGAATAATATAATAAAGGAGAATAAAGGAGAATAATATAATAAAGGAGAATAAAAGAGAATAATATAATAAAGGAGAATAAAGGAGAATAATGTAATAAAGGAGAATAAAGGAGAATAATAAAAATAAAGGAGAATAATATAATAAAGGAGAATAATAAAATAAAGGAGAATAAAGGAGAATAATAAAAATAAAGGAGAATAAAGGAAAATAAAGGAGAATAATATAATAAAGGAGAATAATATAATAAAGGAGAATAATATAATATAGGAGAATAAAGGAGAATAATATAATAAGGGAGAATAAAGGAGAACAAAGGAGAATAATATAATAAAGGAGAATCAGGTAATAAAGAAGGCTCTAGGTAGTTAAGACGAGGTAGTTACGTTCACGACAATTAAGTAGGAGACGCGCCAACTATGTGATTAACTAGCTTAACAGGGTGATTGAGACTGTCCAGGAGGAGGAGGAGGAGGAAGAGGAAGAGGAAGAGGAAGAGGAAGAGGAAGAGGAAGAGGAAGAGGAAGAGGAGGAGGAGGAGGAGGAGGAGGAGGAGGAGGAGGAGGAGGAGGAGGAGGATTACATAGGATTACATAGGAGTAACAGACACCAGGAGACCTATTGGTCCATAGCGAGGGTATCTGCTGAACTACATACTACTAACTATCAACTACTTGTAAGAAAACAGTTGGAAAAAGATACCATGTCCCTAAAGAGGATGGGAACATGGAAGTTCCATAGTGCAGAATGATAGGATATGAAAAATACTAACTACAACTACCACTACCACTACAACTAATCGATACGGGGGACTAGATACGAATTCGCACTATCAATACCCATTTACTTTACAGTGCGCGTCAAGTCTGTTTTTGAATGTAGTTATTGTGTTGGCTCCGACAACATTTGCTGGTAACTTGTTCCATCGATCAACGACTCTAACATTGAAATAATTTTTACGGAGATCGGTGATGCAACGTTGACCGTTTAGTTTTAAACCATTATTTCTTGTTGTCACTTGAGTTGCAAGCTCGAATAGGTTCTCTTGATTAATGACATCAAAACCTTTTGAGCAGGAGGAGGAGGAGGAGGAGGAGGAGGAGGAGGAGGAGGAGGAGGAGGAGGAGGAGGAATACAAAGGAAGAACAGACAGCAAAGAGTGGAGGAAGACGAGGAGGAGGATTAAGATTGGAGGAGATGAGGAAGAAGAGAAGGAGGAGAGGAAGAAGAAGAAGAGGAGGAGGACAGAAAGGGGAAGAGGAGGAGAAGAAGGAAGAGGAGGAGGAGGAGGATAGGAAAAGAAGAATGAGTGAATGGAGATAACTGAGATGAAGATAAAATTTAAGATATATGAAAAAATAAAAAATATATAAATAAGAGATAGAATTAAAAGTATGGAATGTGTATGGTTAATGAGGTTTATTTTAGGCTATTTGAGGTTTATTTTAGGCTATTTGAGGTTTATTTTAGGCTATTTGAGGTTAATTTTTAGCTATTTGAGGTTTATTAGGCTATTTGAGGTTTATTTAGGCTTTGAGGTTTTTTAGGCTATTTGAGGTTTATTTTAGGCTATTTGAGGTTTATTTTAGGCTATTTGAGGTTTATTTTAGGCTATTTGAGGTTTATTTTGGCTATTGAGGTTATTTTGGTTTGAGGTTATTTTAGGCTATTTGAGGTTTATTTTAGGCTATTTGAGGTTTATTTTTGGCTATTTGAGGTTTATTTTTGGCTATTTGAGGTTTATTTTTGGTTATTTGAGGTTTATTTTAGGCTATTTGAGGTTTATTTTAGGCTATTTGAGGTTTATTTTAGGCTATTTGAGGTTTATTTTAGGCTATTTGAGGTTTATTTTTGGCTATTTGAGGTTTATTTTTGGCTATTTGAGGTTTATTTTTGGTTATTTGAGGTTTATTTTTGGTTTTTTGAGGTTTATTTTTGGCTATTTGAGGTTTATTTTTGGTTATTTGAGGTTTATTTTTGGCTATTTGAGGTTTATTTTTGGTTATTTGAGGTTTATTTTAGGCTATTTGAGGTTTATTTTAGGTTATTTTAGGCTATTTGAGGTTTATTTTAGTCTATTTGAGGTTTATTTTAGGCTATTTGAGGTTTATTTTAGGCTATTTGAGGTTTATTTTTGGCTATTTGAGGTTTATTTTTGGTTATATGAGGTTTATTTTTGGTTTTTTGAGGTTTTTTTTGGCTATTTGAAGTTTATTTTTGGTTATTTGAGGTTTATTTTAGGCTATTTGAGGTTTATTTTTGGTTATTTGAGGTTTATTTTAGGCTATTTGAGGTTTATTTTAGGTTGTTTTTTTTTTTTTTTAGGCTATTTGAGGTTTATTTTTGGTTATTTGAGGTTTATTTTAGGCTATTTGAGGTTTATTTTTGATTATTTGAGGTTTATTTTAGTCTATTTGAGGTTTTTTTGGGGTTATTTGAGGTTTATTTTAGGCAATTTGAGGTTTATTTTAGGCTATTTAAGGTTTATTTTAGGCTATTTGAGGTTTATTTTAGGCTATTTGAGGTTTATTTTAGGCTATTTGAGGTTTATTTTAGGCTAATTGAGGTTTATTTTAGGCAATTTTAGGTTTATTTTAGGCTATTTAAGGTTTATTTTAGGCTATTTGAGGTTTATTTTTGGGTTATTTGAAGTTTATTTTAGCCTATTTGAGGTTTATTTTTGGTTATTTGAGGTTTATTTTTGGTTATTTGGTTTATTTTTGGTTATTTGAGGTTTATTTTAGGCTATTTGAGGTTTATTTTTGGTTATTTGAAGTTTATTTTTGGTTATTTGAGGTTTATTTTTGGTTATTTGAGGTTTATTTTTGGTTATTTGAGGTTTATTTTTGGTTATTTGAGGTTTATTTTTGGTTATTTGAGGTTTATTTTAGGCTATTTGAGGTTTATTTTTGGTTATTTGAGGTTTATTTTTGGTTATTTGAGGTTTATTTTAGGCTATTTGAGGTTTATTTTTGGTATTTGAAGTTTATTTTAGGTTATTTGAGGTTTATTTTTGGTTATTTGAGGTTTATTTGGTCATAATAATACAATGAAATACAATGTTTTTATGATGATGAGCTAAAAATGTCGTGATGATAATGAGTTGAGTTGCAAATGAGGCAAACTTTATTTACCTTTTGTTGCTCTTTTTCTTTTTCTTTTTTTATTTAAAGTTACGAGTGTGGGAGGAAATGAAGCAAACTTTACTGCTATGTCTTTTTTTCTCTCTCTTTCTTTAAGTTTGATGTCAAAGTTAATTAAGTTGTAAAGAGAAAAGTACATCGGAATTCACTTCGAAAAATATATACCTGGACCTCATTTTTGTCCCTTTTTTTGGGGCGTCGAAGTTAAGTTAAAAAGGAAAGAAAAAAGATACGCCGGAATTCACGTAGAAAGAAAGAAGGAAGGAAGGAAGGAAGGGAAGGACACAGTACAAGAAGGAAGGAAGGAAGGAAGGGAAGGACACAGTACAAGAAATGAGAAGGAAGGAAAGAAGGAAGGAAGGAAGGGAAGGACACAGTACAAGAAAGGAGAAGGAAGGAAATAAGGAAGGAAGGAAAGGAAGGACACAGTACAAGAAAGGAGAAGGAAGGAAAGAAGGAAGGAAGGAAGGGAAGGACACAGTACAAGAAAGGAGAAGGAAGGAAAGAAGGAAGGAAGGAAATAAGGAAGGAAAGAAAGAAAGAAGGAAGGAAAGAAGGAAAAGAAGAACATTCAAAACACTTTCTCTTTTAAAATTTGAATAGAATTAAGCTACGTATATTTTTTTTATGGCAGCGAAAAGCAAGCCTGATAAACACCTTGACATTACAAACTAACAGTCGTATTCATTTGCCTCCCGTCAATTTCCAGACCCAGGTATAAAAGTTGCCCTAAAATACGTCGTTTCCTTTCATTAAAACCTTATAAAAATGACGTAGGCTTCGAAATGACTACTATAATGCGGAGTTTTAGAGCAGACAGGGAGACGCAGCTTTTTTCTTAATTCTATAATACAGCCTTTCATTAAAACTATATATATATATAAATTCACGTAGGCTTTGAAATTTATATTATTATTATTTCTATTTTTTTTATTATTATATTTATTATTTTTATTATTTTTATTTTAAGTTTTAGAGCCGAAAGTGGGACGAGATTTTTGTTTATAACTCTGAAATACATCTTTTTCTTTTAATGAACACTATAACAAAATAATATAGGCTTTGAAATGAGTAATATAATGGAGAGTTTTAGAGCAGGAAGTGAGACGAAGATTTTTTTATTTCATTTCAAAATACATCTTTTCTTTTAACCTCTTGAGGCCCAGAACGTAATTTTCATTGTAATTTGCAGGATCTATAGACTTTTAATAATAGTATGTCTATTAATCTTGGTAATTTGGGTGCCATTAGACGATTTTTAGTGATTATAAGCAATATTTTATAGCTATGACCTGTTTAGTATCTTTGTCCACTAGTTAATTTGGTATATTAAATCACTTTTCGTAATTTTAGGGCAAACAACATACGATTGTTTATAGCAAAGGAAAGGTCTGGGCGTGATGGGGTTAATTAAAACTATAAAAAAATAATATAGGCTTTGAAATGAATAATATAGTGGAGAGTTTTAGAGCAGAAAGTAAACCGAAGCTTTTTTAATTTAATTTCAAAATACATCTTTTCTTCCATAAAAAAATTTAAAAAAAGGTAAAGAAAAAAATGCAAAATAAGTGAATAGAAAATGAAAACTATAAAAAAATAACATAAGCTTTGAAATGAATAATATAGTGGAGATTTTTATTAACAGAAAGTGAGATGAGGATTTTATTTTCTTAATCACAGACTAAACTCAACAAACAGAAAAACTCATGACCAAAACTGAATGTGATAATAATTAGCATGGTAATTAACAGCGATGCTTGAAATGAGCGGTAATTATCAGGCCATTAATTCAGGTTATGCCACTGGCACTGTGAATTAAAAGCTGAGTGGGTGAGAGCAATAGAGAGAGAGAGAGAGAGAGAGAGAGAGAGAGAGAGAGAGAGAGAGAGAGAGAGAGAGAGAGAGAGAGAGAGAAGAGGAAGAGGAATACAAAGGAAGTTTTAAACAGAGACAGTTGTTCCTTTATAAGCTTTGAATGTAGTAACTAATAGATTAACTAACTTTAGAGTATCAGGAACACGAAAATAAAGCAGGAGGAGGAGGAGGAGGAGGAGGAGGAGAGGAGGAGGAGGAGGAGGAGGAGGAGGAGGAGGGTAACAACTCAAACTGAAGAAGATAAGAGGGAAGAGAAGGAAGAAGACAAAAATAGAAGGCGAGAAGGAAGAAGAAGAGGAAGAGGAGACAGATAACCAACTCAAACAAGGTCAAATCAACTTACAGGTAACTTAGGTCATTCGGGCTGAGGTCACGGCCAATTAAACTGAGCCTGATGTAAGGTCATGTCACGAGAGGTTAAAAGGATAGGGAGGTGCCGGGTCAATGCTCTCTTTAAACTATACGAGGTCACTGCTTGTTAACGTAGATAGGTCACGCATAATACAAGGTCAACGTTTGATAGCATGTTATATGACGTCAATAAATATAAGAGGTCAAAATCATAGGGTCAAAGGTTAAGCAGTGTTATTGTAGGAGGTCATAACACGAGAAGTTAAAAGGTCAGGTGAGTTAGGACGTGTTATAGATAAGGTCAGATGAATAAAAAAAAAAGTAAGGTCAGTAAGGTATGATGGGAAGTAAGGTCAATTTTTCCACAGCTAGATAAGAAAAGATAGCTAGATCAATAGATAGGAAAGGTCACATGAATAATTATGAGAAAATAAATGACAGGACAAAAATCAATCAGAGGTCAGAGCAAAGTGAGGTGACATGAGTGGCGGTTTAAAGGGGTAAATAATAGGGTCAAGGTCATTCAAGGGTAACATCGCTGTGTCATGGGTAGGATAAGTGAGGTCATGAACGGAAGGGGAAAAGAGGGGAGGGGAGAGAAGGGGGAGGGGGGATAAGTGGGGGGGGGGAGGTATATATCTCCCCTCCTGCCTTTCTTATACATTTTATTTCTTTCGTTTCAACTATTGTTTTTTACTAGAACATAGGAGTGGAGAGGGGGTAAGGGGGGGCGTAAGGTCAGGGAAGGGGGAGGGGGGGCAAGGTCAGGTCAAGGTAAGGTCAAATACAAGAAGAAAGAAGGTAATACAAGAAGAAATGGAAGGGGGGGGCGTAAGGTCAGGGGAGGGGGGGGCGTAAGGTCAGGGAAGGAGGGGGGAGAGGGGGGTAAGGTCAGGTCAAGGTAAGGTCAGGTCATTAGAGGTGAGTAGCGGGACGGCCGGCAGGTCAACACGACCTTTCACTGATTGCACCTCTGTTTGTCCCCCTGGCGTTATCATCATTCCCCTCCTCCTCCTCTTCTTCTTTCCTTTATCATCATTCCCCTCCTCTTCCTCTTCTTCTTTCCTTTATCATCATTCCCCTCCTCTTCCTCTTCCTCTTCCTTTATCATCATTCCCCTCCTCTTCCTCTTCCTCTTCCCTTTATCATCATTCCCCTCCTCTTCCTCTTCCTCTTTCCTTTATCATCATTCCCTCCTCCTCCTCTTCCTCTTTCCTTTATCATCATTCCCCTCCTCCTCCTCTTCTTCTTTCCTTTATCATCATTCCCCTCCTCCTCCTCTTCTTCTTCCCTTTATCATCATTCCCCTCCTCCTCTTCTTCTATCCTTTATCATCATTCCCCTCCTCCTCCTCTTCTTCTTTCCTTTATCATCATTCCCCTCCTCTTCCTCTTCCTCTTCCCTTTATCATCATTCCCCTCCTCCTCCTCTTCCTCTTCCTTTATCATCATTCCCCTCCTCT
>JACEEZ010022693.1:45000-62500 GCA_016584305.1 Chionoecetes opilio
ACCAAGGGTGAGTGCCACACACACACACACACACACACACACACACACACACACACACACACACACACACACATATATAATAATGTACACTATTAATCCTTACACATTCCCCAGCAATAACAAAAAGAAAATATCAAGATGCCTTAATTAAGAACTAAACTGACTCCCTTTCCTCCTCCTCCTCCTCCTCCTCCCTCCTATACAGCAGTCTTTTCATCAACCCTCCTAACTTTGCTATCGATTTTCTTCAGGATAACTGGAGAGGCGCTTCTTCTTTCTGGACCAGTGTTGAGTCCTTCCCTGCTAAGTCCTCCTCCTCCTCCTCTTCCTCCTCCTCCTCCTCCTCCTCCTCCTCCTCCTCCTCCTCCCTCCTCCTCCTCCTCCTCCTCCTCCTCCTCCTCCTCCTCCTCCTCCTCCTCCTCCTCCTCCTCCTCACACACGCGCACTGAGAAGTAAGATTGGAAAGCTAAACGATGGCTTGATTGCGCAGTGTTGTGATGCTTTTTGGTGTAAGGGATGTTGTTTTCTTTTTCTATTTTGTTGTTTTGTTATTGTTGTTGTTGTTTGTGTTTTTCTACCGTCAATAACACTATAGTCGCCACTGCACTAATGTCGCCAGGCGCATTTTACAGGTGAATATTACAAATTTTAGCATCACTACAGACTTGTATGTGCCACTGAAGACAGGTAGCTACATATTATAAATTACTGTGCATGCCTCTTCGGTGGCACATACAAGTCTGTAGTGATGCTAAAGTTCGTAATATATGGCACCTGGCGACATTAGTGCAGTGGCGACTATAGTGCTGTTGACGGTAGTAAGGAAAACTCGTAGGATTTTTTTTATATTTCTTACAATCATTCACTATTCATCATCATTCCTACAACCAGTATTATCATTACATCTCCTTGCAATACTTACCTATAGTCTATTTTTTTATTATGGTCAAAATGCAGTAAGGAAGCCACGCCCTCTGCCTTCCCCCCTTTTCTACGGGGCAGCTGATTGGTGCATTCCTCGTATCATCACTACCCATCACAATATCTTCACTACTTAACAGCGGCGTGACCACTGGACAGAGCAATCTTCACTACAAAGGGATTTTTTATTTTGTCACCCTCTGTAGTGCAGATTGCTCTGTCCAGTGGTCACGCGCTGTTAAGCAGTGAAGATATTGTGATGGGTAGTGATGATACGAGGAATGCACCAACCAGCTGCCCCGTAGAATAGATGGGGAGGCAGGGGGCGTGGCTTCCTTACTGCATTTTGACCATAATAAAAAAAAAGACTATACGTATAAATGTCTTTTTTCTCTTCTTTTTTCTTCTTCCTCTCTTCTTCTTGCAATGAAAATGGATCAAATGTTTTCTTTATCATCTTTCTTCTTCATCTTCTTGTAACAAAAATGGATAAGCCTTTCTTAATTCTTCTTCATCTTTCGCTTTCTCCACGACTTCGTTCCTAAGGTGACAAAAATTTGATAAACTTTTTTTTTTTTTTCTCCAGTAAAATTCTCGCAACGAAAATGAATAAACATATAGTTTCTTCTTTCTTACTTCTTTCTTTACCTTCTTAACTTTTCTTTCTCTATTTTTTTTTCTTTCTTACTTCTTTCTTTACCTTCTTTTCTTTCTCTCTCTATAGTTTTTTCTTTCTTTTCTCTTTATAGTTAGGTAACACTTTCCTCTTGTAACAAAAATGAGAGAAACTTTTCTTTCACTTCTTTCTCATTCTTATTCCAGTAAACTTCTCGGAGCGAAAATGAATCTGTTGTTTCTTTTTTTCTCCAACATCTTCTTTTCCTTCTTTCCTCTTCTTGTTACGAGAATGGATATATTTCTCTTACATATTTGTTTGTATTTTAATATTTTTCATCTCTCTTCCTCTTCTTCCTCTTCTCCTTCCTGTTTTAACTGTTATTTCTTTCATTTCTTTATTATTCTCTTTATTGTTTGCCTTCCTTTGTGCCCTCTTTCCTCTTATTATCATTATTATTCTCTTTATTGTTTGCCTTCCTTTGTGCCCTCTTTCCTCTTATTATCATTATTATTCTCTTTATTGTTTGCCTTCCTTTGTGCCCTCTTTCCTCTTATTATCATTATTATTCTCTTTATTGCTTGCCTTCCTTTGTGCCCTCTTTCCTCTTATTATCATTATTATTCTTTTTATTGTTTGCCTTGCTTTGTGCCCTCTTTCCTCTTATTATCATTATTATTCTCTTTATTGTTTGCCTTCCTTTGTGCCCTCTTTCCTCTTATTATCATTATTATTCTCTTTATTGTTTGCCTTCCTTTGTGCCCTCTTTCCTCTTATCACTATTATTATTCTCCTCTCCTCTTCCTCTTTTCCTCCTATTTCTCTTCTCCTTTCCTTATATATATTTTTAATCCTTCTTCTCTTTTTCTTTCCTTTCTTTGTCTTCTTTTTTGATTTCATCTTCCATATTTTTTTCCACTACTTCTGGTAAAAAAAATAGCTCAACATTTATTTCTTCTTCTTCTTCTTCTTCTTCTTCTTCTTCTTCTTCTTCTTTGTCTTTGTCTTCTAAGTAACATCGGTAACACGTCCTTCATAAAACCAAGGAACTCCCGGCAAGTTACATCATCATACAAAATAAGAACACAAAATCACTTCTCTCTCTCTCTCTCTCTCTCTCTCTCTCTCTCTCTCTCTCTCTCTCTCCTCTCTCTCTCTCTCTCTCTCTCTCTCTCTCTCTCTCTCTCTCTCTCTCTCTCTCTCTCTCTCTCTCTCTCTCTCTCTCTCTCTCTCTCTAATATTTGATTCTTACTTAAATACACATATATATTTATTTTTTCTGTGTGCGCGCGTGTGTGTGTGTGTTCCTTCCCTTCCTATAACATTTCCTTTCCTCCTCCTCCTTCTCTTCCTCCTCCTTCTTCTCTTCCTCCTCCTTCTTCTCTTCCTCCTCCTCCTCCTCCAATTCTCTTCCTCCTCCTCCTCCTCCTCCTCCTCCTCCTCCTCCTCCTCCTCCTCCTCCTCCTCCTCCTCCTCCTCCAATTCTCTTCCTCCTCCTCCTCCTCCTCCTCCTCCTCCTCCTCCTCTTACAGTTTTTTCATCATCTACTACTTCTACTACTACTATACTACTACTACTACTACTACTACTACTACTACTACTACTTCTACTACTACTACTACTACTACTACTACTACTACTACTACTACTACTACCAATACTATCACTGTCACCATCACCACCACCCAACTACTACTACTACTACTACTACTACTACTACTACTACTACTTCTACTACTACTACTACTACTACTACTACTACTACTACTACTACTACTACTTCTACTACTACTACTACTACTTCTACTACTACTACTACTACTACTACTTCTACTACTACTACTACTACTACTACTACTACTACTACTACTACTACTACTACTACTTCTACTACTACTACTACTACTACTACTACTACTACTACTACTACTACTACTACTACTTCTACTACTACTACTACTACTACTACTACTTCTACTACTACTTCTACTACTACTACTACTACTACTACTACTACTACTGTACTACTACTACTACTACTACTACAACTACTAACTAACCACTACTACTACTACTACTACTACTACAACTACTAACTAACCACTACTACTACTACTACTACTCCCCATTGGGGAGTTTTCAAAGCTAAGCCGCCAGATGTCCCTCGCGCATCTCACATCCTCAGCACTTTCAGGCTGAATGATCTATCATTTACCGTAAATTCCCTGTACTTCTTTGGGACATATCAGAATTACCCTTCAATACAACAACTGAAACAGTTCTTAATAAAAAATGTAGTTTATCATTTTATTTGTCTGCACTTGGTGAAAATATTGGCAAAACAATTGAATATTTGAAAACTCAATCTTTAAAAATCGTCTTTTCATAAAAAAACGCAAGTTCAAGCAGAATGAGGCTTCAGGAAATATCTACTTGTATGTAAGCATTCACTGAGTACCTGTTTTGGGTGTGTCTGTCTGTCTTGCGACGAACATTTAACCAAAACAGAGTGTGGCGTTCAGCATCCACAGAAACCATCCCGCCGGCAGGATCTGTTATCATCCACTTTCCTGTAGACACCACACGGGTAGGAACTCAGCACAGCGCCCCCGCTCCTTACCTCACAGCTCATATCTCTGATACTCCTAACTCCTCAATACCAGAAACTGTCATCCTAACTATTATTACCCGCTTATCTCATCACACTCTCTATCCTCTACTGGAATATTCGTGGCATCCGCTCCCACATACCGTTTCCCACATAAAGGAGACTTTCGTCTTTCGAGACGGAAATAGTAAACAAACGCTCTCAACTGTCTTCCATCCCGGACTGTTCGTTGAGGTGCCAAGCACTTAAATTACTTCTTGGTTAAATGTTCGTTGCAAGAGAGACATATACACCCAAAACAGGTACTCAGTGAATGCTTACATACAAGTAGATATTTCCTGAAGCCTCATTCTGCTTGAACTTGTGTTTTTTTATGAAAAGACGATTTTTAAAGATTGAGTTTTCAAATATTCAATTGTTTTGCCAATATTTTCACCAAGTGCAGACAAATAAAATGATAAACTACATTTTTTATTAAGAACTGTTTCAGTTGTTGTATTGAAGGGTAATTCTGATGTCCCAAAGAAGTACAGAGAATTTACGGTAAATGATAGATCATTCAGCCTGAAAGTGCTGAGGATGTGAGAGCCTGAGAGACAGGCTTGAGCGTGAGCTTATTAGAAAACTCCCCATACTAATACTACTACTACTACAACTACTAACTAACCACTACTACTACTACTACTACTACCACTACTACTACTACTACTACTACTACTACTACTACTACTACTACTACTACTACTACTACTACTACTACTACTACTACTACCAATACTATCACTGCCACCATCACCACCACCCAACTACTACTACTACTACTACTACTACTACTACTACTTCTACTTCTACTACTACTACTACTACTACTACTACTACCAATACTATCACTGCCACCATCACCACCACCCAACTACTACTACTACTACTACTACTACTACTACTACTACTACTACTACTACTACTACTACTACTACTACTACTACCACTACTACTACTAACTAACTAACCACTACTACTACTAACTAACACACGCCCGTCGTTAGTTTATTGGCTCCCCGTGATAGAATCTTTTGAAAGGGCGCGGTCTAAAACATATATTTCGTATAGGAGGTAATTACAGTCCATTACTCCTCAAAATCATTACAGGAAAATATTCGTCTGGTGCCATTTCAGTGAGGTGTTTTCAAAAGGGAAGATACAGCATTTACAAATGTAACGCGAGAAATTACATTAATAGGGGAAGAGATGAAATAACACATAAGTATCAATAAGCTAACGAGGAATTTTCCTCCACGCCTCATTCCTGAATCACTGGTTAGGCTTATATTTTAAACCAGTAGTAATTAGACACGTAGCGAAACGAGGTGAGAACGGGGATTCTAGGTTAGAATAATTTTAGAAGCAGCTCGACGTTCGTTGACTTAAGTCGCCTGTAGGGAGGTGATATTCTCGCCCTTGGTAAAGGTATGTTGTGAAATGTTTGTTAACTAGAGATGTAGACATGACTTACTGGTGATTCTTTTTTGTTGACCAAGACTAATGAAGTGCATTACTTAGGGTCCCAAGGTAGGATGCTGTTGGCGGACCAGGGGGCCAAGCGTTCACAAATGAGCAGAGGGGGCAACCACAACATGTCACAGCCAGCCGTGTGAGGACAAGGAGAAAAGAAGGAAATTGAAAAATAAGTGAGAGGGAAACAGTTGGAAGTGGGATAGACTACGTATACATTATATTAGGATAACGACTTGAGCATTACATGTGCGTATCGTTAAGGGGTAACAGTGCGACTGAAGTTACCAAAGATAGTAAATTATATTAGGATAACGACTTGAGCATTTCGCGTGCGTATCGCTAGGAGGGAAGGAAGAATTAATATTAAGATAACTTGTGAATGTATAATAACTAGCCTACATAATGGAGACAGTAAAGAGTTAAATATATTATAATTAGAAATATATATTAACGCGTTATCATTCTGTTTCCAACCAGTCCTTACATATTTTCTTAAATCTTTTATTTTTGTTCAATCATATATTTTTTCCCACTTAATGTGGGTGGTGGCAGCGGAGTAACCAGGACTGTAGAGTACACTCCCAAGGTGGGCACTACATAATGGTAACAAAGGTGTAGATGGTCAAAAAGACCATTACACAAACAACTTCATCTTGATGGAGAAATTCCCTCATCTCATTCCTTGGCGTTCCTTTTTTCAATCTATTTCTTAACCTTTGTATCTATTTTGCTATATATTATTTTTACTCACACCACCACCATCACCACACACCACCACCATCCCCACCATACACAACCACCACCATCACACACCACCACCATCACCACACACCACCACCATCCCCACCATACACAACCACCACCATCACACCACCCACCATCACACACCACCACCATCATACACCAAACATCGCACCATGACAACACCATCATACACCACCAACCACCATCACCACCATCGAACACCTCCATCGCCACCATACACAACCACCACCATATAGACAACCATCACACCATAACACTACCACTATCACCATCACAAGCCAACGACATACAAACCACCGCCACTCAACCTAATAACAACCACCACCAGCACCACATAAAGAACACCACCATCATCACCACCATACACAACCATCACCATTCACACCACCACAATCATTTCATTACACTCCACTACTCACCACCATATACTTTTCCACATCACCACCAGACACAACCACCGACCCTCACCACCATACACAACCACCACCACACGGCATACACAACACCAAGTACCACCATACACAACCACCACCATACCACCATACACAAACCACCTCACCACCATACACAATCCACCACCATCCACCTCACATCCTTTTCAATCACCATCTACCCCCTACCATTTCATCACCACCATATCTCAACCACACCATCACCACCATACACAACCACCACCATCCCCACCATACACAACCACCACCATCACCCCACCATACACAACCACCACCATCACCACCATTCACAACCACCACCATCACCACCATCCACACCACCACACACAACCACCCCCAAATCACCACCATACACAACCACCACCATCACCACCATACACAACCACCACCATCACCACCAACACACCACCACCATCACCACCATACACAACCACCACCATCACACACCACCATCATCACCACCCATACACAACCACCACCATCACCACCATACACAACCACCACCATCACCACCATGACACAACCACCACCATCACACACCACCACAATCACCACCATACACAACCACCACATCACCACCATACCAACACACCACCATCACCACCATACACACACCACCACCATCACCACCATACACAACCACCACCATCACACACCACCATAAATCACCACCATACACAACCACCACCATCACCACCATACACAACCACCATCACCACCATACACAACCTCCACAATCACCACCATACACAACCACCACCATTACCACCATACACAACCACCACCATCATCACCACCATACACAACCACCACCATCACCACCATACACAACCACCACCATCACCACCATACACAACCACCACCATCACCACCATACACACCACCACCATCACCACCATACACACCACCACCATCACACCACCACCATACACAACCACCACCATCACCACCATACACAACCACCACCATCACCACCATACACAACCCCCACCATCACCACCATACACAACCACCACCATCACCACCATACACAACACACCACCATCACCACCATACGCAACCACCACCATCACACACACCATCATCACCACCATACACAACCACCATCATCACCACCATACACAACCACCATCATCACCACCATACACAACCACCATCATCACCACTACACAACCACACCATCACCACCATACACAACCACCACCATCACCACCATACACAACCACCACCATCACACACCACCACAACCACCACCATCACACACCACCACAATCACCACCATACACAACCACCACCATCACCACCATACACAACCACCACCATCACCACCATACACAACCACCACCATCACCACCATACACAATCACCACCATACACAACCAGCACCATCACCACCATACAACAACCCCCACCATCACCACCATACACAACCACCACCATCATCACCATACACAACCACCACCATCACCACCATACACAACCACCACCATCACCACCATACACAACCACCACCATCACCACCATACACAACCACCACCATCACACACCACCACCATCACCACCAACCATCACCACCATACACAACCACCACCATCACACACACCATCATCACCACCATACAAAACCACCACCAGTGGCGTACCCAGAAAAATGAAAAGGGGGGACCAATTTTTTTTTTTATATATATTATACGTGTATATACTATATATATAAATATATATATATATATATAATATATATATACAATATATATATATATATATCATATCCATAGACCACTGTAGATATATGGTCTGTGATATATATATATAATATATACATATATATTATATATATATTATATATTTATTTATTTATAATAATATATTTTATTTTTATTTATTTTTTGCAAAGGGGGGGTAGGGGGGGGCCATGGCCGCATGGCCCCCCCTCTGGAAACGCACTGACCACCACCATCACACACACCACCATCACCACATACAATCCACCACCATCACCACCATACACAACCACCACCATCACCACCATACACACCACCACCATCACCACCATACACAACCACCACCATCACCACCATTCACAACCACCACCATCACCACCATCACACACCACCATCACACACCACCATCATCACCACCATACACACCACCACCATAAAACAACCACCACCATCACACACCACCACCATCACCACCATTACACAACCATATCACCACATTACACAACCACCACCATCACCACCATACACAACCACCACAATCACCACCATACACAACCACCACCATCACACCAACACAACCACCACCATCACACACCACACATCACCACCATACACAACCACCACCATCGTACACCACCATCAACACCACACCATCACCACCATACACAACCACCACCATCATACAACCACCACCGTCACCACCATACACACCACCACCATCACACACCACCACCATCACCACCATACACAAGACCACCATCATACACCACCATCATTACACCACCACCACTACCATCACCATCACGTGCACCACCACAAACACTTTACCACCACCACCATCATCATCTTTCACACCGTACCATCACCAGTGGCGTACCGAGGGGGGGGGGGGGGGGCAGCGACCATGGCCCCCCTTTGCAAAAAATACACTAATGACAAAATATATTATTATAATAAATAAATATATATATATTTCAACAGACAAACTATATCTGCAGTGGTCTATGATATATAATTATATATATATATATATATATATATATCATATATATATTATATATATATATCATATATCATATATAACATTATATATAATATATTATATATAAATTTATATATATACATTTTTGGCCCCCCCCCTTTTCAATTTTCTGGGTACGCCACTGACCATCACCATCACCACTATCATCACACCACCACCACCACCACTACCAACACTACATTTCACCATCATCTCCACACATCACCATTACCGCCACCACCACTACCACAACCATCACTACAGCACCACCAGCACCACCACTACCACCACCACCACTACCATCACTACACCACCACCACCACTACCATCGGGTGGGTGGGTGTGGGGCAAGGAAGCTAGAGAAGCTGTCTCTCTAGCTTCCTTGGTGTGGGCTGATGGTAATCTACCCTTGTCCGCCGCACTAATCTTTTCAACACATTTAACGTTGTCGTATTGGTCTGAAACGTGTGCAAACTTCTCTGGAAAGCCACAGCTCTAATTATTATTAAATTGAATAGATGCGGTGCAGTCATTTCGTACACAAGTTGTTTCGTACACCAGTAGATTCGTACACCAAAAAGTGGTTTCCTAGTCTATATGAAACCATAGTCGTTTCGTACACTCAGCTCAGAGTTGAACTTGTTGACTAGTTACGAAACGACACCAGTTATGTACGAAAACACTCAAATTCTAAGTACCAAACAACTAACACAACGTGGCTACGAAACCTGTTGTGTACGAACTGACTGCACCGGTGTTGAATCCCCGCATGCACAAAGATTAACGGGTAAGTAAGGGTGGTGGTCCTCAATGAAACTTCTCTGAAACTTGTCCCATTTCCGTTCACCAAAATGGGAGATTAATGTATTTACCTTGTATTTGTAGTAGCAGTTTCCAGGGTTGTTTGGTGTTAGGGCTAGGGTTGTATCTTGGTTGTAGCAGTGTTGTTAAGTCTCTCCCTTGGAGGTAACCACGCGGTCTGGTTGGCGAGAAAAAGGAAAATATTGAGGAGACAGTCATTGTTGAATTGCTTCAATATCTGTGGCAAATCTTCATCTATAAGATGCGAAAGGCTGAGAGCAAAAGGCGTGTTGCTTTGTATCTTCGTTCTGCTTTATCTACCGTAGATAACAGTCAAGTCGCCAGTTCAACGTTTCTTTGTTATTTACAGACGTGTGGTGGCGTTAATACTTACATTTGTACATCCATGATTTCAGGAAAGTTAGAAGGGGCTATCTGGAAAGTCTGTGTCATTTTGTGTCTTCATCTGTGTCATATTAGATGACACAGATGATGTCATATTATAAATGAACAAATTACTAAGATAAAACCGAGTGGCGACTTTGCTATACCTACTACATTAAAGTCGCCAACTCCTATTTTAACCCAACAGTTGAGTCGCCACTCTGGGGAATTCAGGGAAATTAGAGGTAAAGTAAAACAAGTCTCTATATATATTAGCTGTGGAAGATGCTTGGATATATAAAAATTCCTCTGCTAACGTGAAAGCAAATTCTATTCAAGTTTGAAAGATCTGGCAAGTCTGTGTCCTGCCGCCTGAAAGGTGATGAGCTACTGTCTGTCATCGCGCCAAGAAAAACGTGAGAAGCAAAATGCGCAATAGTTATATTTGCAGATACAAAGCATAAAACAACGCTGAAACAGAGTAGATTATACAGTCATGATATAAACTACTGTGTATCATCTTCAGTGGCACATACAAATCAGTAGTGATGCTATAATCTATAATAATATAAGCGAAAGTGTGTCCGTGTGTCCGCGATAGGTGCCGCCCCCTGTGGCGGAATCCCATCATATGGCACAGTTTTGGAACCGGGTCGACCAGGGGAAGGTTTTAAGCCCACTTATAAGATGATCCGATCACTTCTTTTTTTTCTTTTTCTTAGCCTATTAGCGAGAATTGTGGAGAAAAAAAAGTGGGTTGCGAGAATTGAGGAAACCTTGATGTAGGGTAATGGGTGAGTGAATGGGTGGGGTGATGGGTAATGGGTGTGGGGTGATGGGTTGGGGGAGATGGGTGAGGGA
This sequence comes from Chionoecetes opilio, assembly GCA_016584305.1. Taxonomy (NCBI): domain Eukaryota; kingdom Metazoa; phylum Arthropoda; class Malacostraca; order Decapoda; family Majidae; genus Chionoecetes; species Chionoecetes opilio. The sequence goes on from JACEEZ010022693.1 coordinate 56,665, forward strand.
ATAGGTGGGGGGTGATGGGTAATGGGTGTGTGGTGATGGGTAATGGGTGAGTGAATGGGTGTGTGGTGATGGGTAATGGGTGAGTGAATGGGTGGGGGGTGATGGGTAATGGGTGAGTGAATGGGTGGGGGGTGATGGGTAATCACCAAACACAGGTGGTGGGCCGAAGGCCCACCAATAGCCCTCCGCAGGAGCTAGCCAAAAAGTCCGCCCGGAGGGCGGCTTTGCGGCTAGTTCGTAATATTTGGCGGCTGGCGACATGACTGCAGGTAGCGACTTGACTGTTATCTACGGTAGGTAGAAAATTCTACAGCGCCCAATACAACGAAATTAAGAACCCTTACTTCTTACTTACAAACAAGTTTCTTCTTATTATCTATAAATAAAATGACATCATAATTAACAGTAAATAATATCTCAATACATATATAAAAGTATGTGGTGAAAAATTCTATCTTAAAATGGCGCACCATAGAAAACCAAGCTAAGGGATGACTAACACAAAAACAAAATGTCACCTTGCACAGGCTTGAAGTCGCTACCGTAGATAACAGTCAAGTCGCCAGGACAACTTTTTTTTCAGTTTACAGACGTTGATTGATTGATTTAATGCCTAAAAAGGTGAATGTGCCAGCCATCAGATGTCATATGGCACTATGGCAAAGCATATAAAGGGGAGGGGTTAAAGAATAATAGTGAAACGATGAGGGAAGGGGAAAGAACGGAATGTTACAGCAGGATGGTTAGATCAGATGTAGGATGTGGATTTGTTGGAAATCCAATTTTTTTTTCCGGGGCCGGGGATTGAAAAATTTAAATTTTGATGCACCGCTCTGAATACAAAAAAAGAACTTTTCTGTTGTTCGGGAAGTGTTGCATGACATGCATTACGATTAAACTTCTAAATACCCTTTTAATGCAAATTACCGCCTCGAGTAGCAAAGCTTAAAAATTTTTTTTAAATTAATTGTGGCAATGAAAAATTTGGGGGCGATTTTTCAAAACTGTTTTCTAAGACAGTATTTCTGCGCTCAAACGCTTGTAAAAATCAATAAAAAAGGCCTTTGGGAAAAACAAAGAATAAAAAAAGCCAAATGGGCTTGTTCTGCGAAAAATGTAGGTTAAAATTGTGGAGGCGACACCCCCGGGGGGGGATGGTGGGCGGGGAGATTGTGGGGGGAAAGATTGATCAAAACTTTGCTATTTCAAGCGTGGACCATTGCACTTCCGGCTTTCTATCTGATTGATACACAATAAACGGAAATTGACTGTCTAGGTATATAACTTCAAAACATATTTATTGCTGTATAATATCATAGAGAAACTTTTTACCTCGCCCCCCAAACTATAACCTCTTGGTTTTTTGGGTTTATTACAAGTTTTACAGAATCAGGTTTCTATAAAATATCAATAGAAGAAAATTTTTCTTAAAATTATTTTTTTTGTTTTTTAAGTGCAGTGAATAACCCATATTTTTTCTTTCAAGTTGACCAATTTTTTTCACCAAAATTGTGAGTTAAAACCCCGCGCCCCCTGGCATTTCGGAGTTCATTCTCTCTAATTAGAGAGAACGCAACTCGAAAATCCCATGGTCGCGGGCATTTTTTAACTAAAAGGGTTTGGTCTACTGTGTTTTGGCTCCGCGACTAATTTTTTTCATAAATTAATTTCGCGTAAATTTATGCACCGCATCTGAATCCCAAAAATATGTTCTTTGTTTTTATAATTTTTGGATGACATCATTGATGGAACGTTCTAAAAAGCAATTTAATGCAAATTACCCCCCTGGGGTAGCAAACTTAAAGTTTTTTTACATTTTTAATTGTGGCTTAAAAAATTTGGGCGGTTCACATTTTTCAAAGACAGTACTGCTGGTCTGGAAAACGTTGTAAAAATACAATAAGCAATGCCTTGGAAAAACGAAGAAAAGAATGCCAAAAATGGGTTTGTTGCGCACAATGTAGGTTTAATTGGGGAGGCGAACGCCGGGGCGGGGAGTGGGGGGGGGGGAGATTGTGGGGGGGGAGATAAATCAAAACATTGCAACTTCACGCGTCGATCTTTGCACTTCAGGTTTCTATTGATTGATACAAAATAATAACGGGAAAATATGACTGCCTAGGTATGATAACTTCTAAACATTCGTTATTGACTATTAAATATAGGTAGCATTTACCTCCCTCCTCAAAAAACCTACTTGGTTATTGGTTTATACAATGTTTTACAAATCAGGTTTCTATAAAAATTACATATAGAAAAAAATCGTTTTTAATATTATCTTGTGTTTTTTAAGTAAGTAAAATAACCCATATTTTTCTTTCAATTTTGCCCAACTTTTCCCAAATTGTGAGTTAAAACTCGCGACCATGGCTTTTTGGGAGTTGCAGTTCTTCTAATTGAGAAACCCTTGGTAGGTAAGGGTGAGGAATGGGGGGGTGATGGGTAAGGGGGTTTGGGGTGATGGGTTGGGGGAGATGGGTGATGGGTGAGGAATAGGTGGGGGGTGAGGGGAAAGGGTGGTGAATGGGTTTTTGGGTGAGGGGAAGGTGAGTGAATGGGTGTGGGTTGGGTATGGTGAGTGAATGGGTGGGGGTGATGGGTAAGGGGGAGTGAATGGGGGGGGGGTGATGGGTAAGGGTGAGTGAATGGGTGGGGGGTGTTTGGGTAAATGGGTGGTGAATGGGTGGGGTGAGGGGTAATCCCCAAACACAGGGGGGGGGCCAAAGGGCCCCACCAATAGCCCTCCGCAGGAGCTAGCCAAAAGTCCCCCCGGAGGGGGGCTTTGCGGCTATTTTCGTTATTTGGCGGCTGGCGACATGCTGCAGGTACGACTTGACTGTTATTACGGTAGGTAAAATTTTAAAAAGCGCCAAACAACGAAATTAAAGAACCCTTACTTCTTCTTACAAAAAAGTTTCTACTTTTTATCTAAAAATAAAAGACATCATTTTAACAGTAAATAAATTTCAATACATTATAAAATATGTGGTAAAAAATTCTATCTTAAAATGGCGCACCATAAAAAACCAAGCTAAGGGATGACTAAACAAAAAAAAAAAATGCCCCTTGACGGTTTTAAAGTCGCTACCAGAAAACAGGCAATCGCCAGGACAACTTTTTTTCATTTTCAGACGTTTTTTGATTGATTTAATGCCAAAAAAGGTGAATGTGCCAGCCATAAAGGTCATAGGCACTAGGGGCAAAGCATATAAAGGGGGGGTTAAAAATAATAGTGAAATGGGGGAAAGGGGGAAAGAACGGAATTTTACAGCGGATTTTAGATCAATGGGTTTGGGGATTTGTTGGAGGAAGGAGGTTAAATTTCCGGGGAGAAGGAGGGGGATTCCGGGAGAATTCCGCAAACGGGGGAGTCGGGAAGGGGGGACAAATGGGGGAAGGAACTGGGAACGGGCAGGGAAAGTGGGGGGCAGATATTGGGACATGTTGGCAGTGAAGGAACTTGACAGGTGTGCAAGGGGGTTGGGAGGGTTAATATGGGTCGATGTTTTTATATTACTATGGGGCCAAATATGAAAAAGAGTACGTAATTTTGGAGAGACGGGTGTGCAGAGGGTTGGGGAGGAGGGGGTGACATGGTGGGAGTGTGCGACTATGGGGAAACTCTATAAAGGGGGTAACGCCTTTCTAGGCCCTATGTTAACGTACTGGGCCCATCTTGGGTCCCAAAGGGCCTCCTTTTCACCCAAGACCCGGGGAAGTTTCAAGCTTACCCGCGATATCATGTTATACATGTATAAGGATTGACTGTTACTTGGGAAATTTTTTGTTCTATAAGATTTCACATAAAACATAGTAAACACATTAAAAAAGGTCATTATGAGACTGAAAAAATATGATAAATTTAAACATTCACTATAACTCTTTCCAGTATAACTTTGTGGGACAGTTTAAGATGGCAGATATAAATAAAAGCAAATTTAAATTTAGTTTTCCCTTTGACATTTTTTATTTTTGAACTAACCAATAAACCGGGCAAACATTAAGGTTAAATAAATAAAAATTTCTCTCTCCCGCTCTCTCTCCCGACCGCTCTCTCTCTCTCTCTCTCTCTCTTCTCTCTCTCTCCTCTCTCTCCTCTCTCTCTCTCTCTCTCTCTCTCTCTCTCTCTCTCTCTCCTATATTATATTATAGAAAAAAAAAAAAAGAAAAAAGATATATATATAAATTTTATATATAATATTATAAATATATATATATATTATATTATAATTTTATAATATATATTTAGAGGAGAAGAGAGAATTATAAAGTTTTTTTTGGGTTTCTCTCATCTCTCACTCATCTTTCATTATACTCTCTCTCTCCTCTCTTTTACGGGGGAGAGAGAGAGAAGAGAGAGAGAGAGAGAAGAGAGAAGAGGAGAGCGGGAGAGAGCAATTTTTTTAGTTAACCCTTTAAGTTTGCATGGTATTTTTTGTATGTATCAGAAAACTAAAATTGGAAAGCTAATTTAATTTTTGCTTTTTTGATACTGCCATCTTAAGCTGTCCCACAAAGTTTACTGGGGACGAGTTTTAAGTGAATGTTAAGTTCATCAAATTTCTTCAGTCTCTAATGACCTTTATTTAATTGTTTTACTTATTTTATGTGATATCTTTTGAACAAACTTTCGAAGATAACATCCCATCCTTTAACATGTATAACATGTATACGGGGGGGTCGCCCTTTGGGCTTCCCCGGGTCTTGGGTGAACGGGGGGCCTTGGGACCCCGATGGCGCCCAGTAGCGTTTAACATAGAGCCTATAATGACGTTACCCTCTTTTAGAGATACTCAGTGCAGACCCCTGAGCTCTATATAAAATGGGGGCCCTCCCTCGGGCGCGTGACTTCGGGGGGCCCCTATTGAAAAACCCTCGGCGCCCGCACAATAGTCCTAAAGCCTTGATGCTACATCAGCTTGTTTTTTCTTCCTCCTTTAACAATTATATGTTAAATCCTTTTTAAAAAAGTAAATAAAAATTATATACAGTACCTGTTCGAAATATTTTCCCTTTTGAGGTATTTGTAGTCAGAATATTTCTCGTATTGATCAGGTAATTTTTTTTTTTTTTTCTTCTCTCTCTCCTCTCTTCTCTCTCTCTTCTCTCTCTCTCTCTTCTCTCTCTCTCTCCCCCTCTCTCTCTCTCTTCTTCCCCTCCTCTCATTTTTAAAAAACCCAAACCATATATTAAATTCCAAAATTTTCGGAGCGAAAAAAAATTTAAATACAATTTATATGTAAAATGAAAATTAGGCATTTATCGCATAACGTGCTGATATAAAATTTTACAAAATTTTCATACGTTGTGAAAAAAATTTCCCCCTAAAAAACGAAATTGTGCGTCATACCGGGGGGTATAAAGACCTGATGTATTTCAGCTTTATATGGAAACAAATTCAAGCATCTCTAGTTACGTCCTAAGACTGTAGCCTATTACACTGATCCGTGGACTTTATTTATCCCTTGCCAGGTTAATTTGACATATATACTAGGTTGAAACGCTTCAGTGTATATAGATATTGCATATATGCATCCATGTCATATATTTAAAACATACGACATGTTGACAGAAGCAGTATACCTACCGCTAAACATCAATTATTAATAGCGAGCAAAATATGGCATATATATGAGTAGTGAAGTCATGATTTTTAAATATGTATGGTCACTGCACTTATGTATCCGATCTATCACTGTAACATGCTGACAATATCAAACCTGTTGACAAAAACAGTGTATCTACTGAAACAAGATATATTTACGACTATTCAATATTCGGGATAAATAGGACTAAGTGTGCTTTGCTTACCTGTGAAACGTTATCCCAATTTTTC
>JACEEZ010022693.1:67500-111840 GCA_016584305.1 Chionoecetes opilio
TTATGGGGGTCTCGCTATGAGGTTATTAGTGAGATTAGGTTAGGTTATAGTGAGGTTAGATTAGTAATATTAAACATATTATATTTTTGAGGGGTCCAGGGGGGTCGTTAAAGAGGGGAGGGGGGTGAAGGGGGCATCTCCCCCCCACTTATATAATTACAGTTTAGAGGTATCTGAAGGATCTGTGAAGGTCTGGAGGAAAAAAACTGCTAATAAGGGCGGGAAAGTGACTAGATATTTACCTAACTCACTGCGTGTTGTATACTTAACATGAAAAACCCAGCCTGTCTCATCCCTACCTCAAAAGCCTTGCATACTACATACTACTCCCGCAACTTATCACAGCTCAGCTAAAGCCCCACAGCTAGGCTACATATCATTTGCAATTTACTTATCCATGCACAAGTACATACATTAATAATACATCAAAATGGTCTTCACAGCAATAGTATGAATTTTCCTTCATCGAGAAATCACGCCTTGCAGACATCCACCACTGCTTCCTCTTTTTCTTGTCTTTAGGCATAGTTATGAACACATTCTCTGGAGTTTTAATTGTGGGGTTTTTGCACATTAGCACAAAACAAGCATAATATGTTCTTTTTGTCTGGGACATGTTGAATGCATAGATAGGTACTGCGGTCTGCTGAGCCAAAACAAGCCGATCAGCTGATCAGGCGAGATCTGAGTCTGCGCTTACTACGTCACAACCAATCACAGTGCGTTCCGCCGTGTTGTGATATTTTGGCACCAAAAAAGCCATATATTTCATTTATGGTGCATTTCTCAGCAAAAAGAATATGAGTACAGTGATATGTAGCCTATATTGCACCCAAAGCTTCATAATACTCCGTGTTTTAGGTGTGAGTAAACGGGTCCATTCCTTTTTCATAATGTTTTGTTACGAATGTAATGATGTAATCATGTGTGTGTGTATATGCGTGTATGCGGGTATGCGTGTGTGTGTGTGTGTCGCGGGTGCCACCGTGGCACCCAAGGAAAATAGAGGACATGGTGGCACCTAGGGTATCTCTATAAAGAGGGTAACGCCATTCACAGGCCATATATGTTAAACGCTACTGGGCGCCATCTTGGTGCCAAGGCCTCTTCGTTCACCCAAGACCCGGGGAAGTTCTCAAGGCATGACCCCGCAGTATATCATGTTATACATGTATAAAGGATAGACTGTTATCTTCGGAAATGCTTGTTCTATAAGATTATCACATAAAACACAGTAAAACACATTAAATAAAGGCCTCTTCCATTTGCGACATTTCAAGAACCAGTTCACGGAACCCAAGTGTTCAGGCGTTCCATTTGCGCACGAAAACCTGGGTCCGAGGCAAAGCGCGTAGTGACTCAGCAAAACCCGTGAACTTTCTCTACTCACATTGAGAGGTGGGTAGCTTGGGTAGAGTTTTCAGTTCATAACAAACAATGGTCGCCTTGGGCCCTATTTCTCTTATCGTGAAGGGTTTTCCGCATGCACGAGTCGGAGAGGATGTCAGACGGCATAAAAGAGGCCTGTTTGGAGGCCATGCGTTCCCGCGATCTTAAACTTGATATGATCCCTTCACATAGCAGCTAGCTGAGTTATATCTCTCGTTATCTCTCGTTATTTCTCGTTATCTCGTTATCTCTCGCTATCTCTCTTGTTATCTCTCGCTATCTCTTGTTATCTCTCGTTATCGCTCTCGTTATCTCTCGATATCCTCTTCGTATCTCTCTCTCGTATCTCTCCTGCTCTCCCTCTCGTTATCTCTCTCTCTCTCCCTCTCGTTATCTCTCTCTCTCTCCCTCTCGTTATCTCGATCTCTCTCGTTATCTCTCGTTATCTCTCTCTCGTTATCTCGTTATCTCTCTCTCTCTCTCTCTCTCTATCTCTCTCTCTCTCCTCTCTCTCTCTTAAATTGCCTAGCCAGCTGAGTATGTTGTAAACAAAAAAACGGCGGTGTTTGAGTCCATTGTGAACACGCGAACCCAACCTGAACCAGAACCCAAACCTTGAACTGAAAAGAACTGGTTTCATGCAGCAGCTTGGGCCACAAATGGAATGAGGCCTACTTAAGGTCATTCTGCGACTCTGAAGAAATATGATGAACTTAACATTCAATCTTAAAATCCGTCCGTCTGTATAAATTTGTGGGACAGTTTTAAGATTGGCAGATCTCAATAGAAGCAGAATTAAATTAGCTTTACATTGATAGGATATCGTTTTCTGATACATACAGTAGAACAGCATTAAGTAGCGTTATTAAACTAAATAAATTACCGTGGCGGCCCGCTCTCTCCTCCCTCTTCTCATATCTCTCTCTCTCTCTCTCTACTCTCTCTCTCTCACTCTCTCTCTCTCTCTCTCTCTCTCTCTCTCTCCCGTGAAAGAGAGGGGAGAGAGAGAGATGGAGAGAGAGAGAGAGATGAGTGAAAGAGATAGACGTGGAGAGAGAGACGAGGAGAGAGATGAGTGAAAGAGATATGCGGATGAGAGAGAGAAGAGCGAGAGAGAGAGAGGACCATAAAACTTTTCTACTTATATATATATAGATATATGTAATATTAATATATATATAATATATATATATATATATATATATATATATATATATATATATATAATATATAATATATATATATATAATATATATATATATATAGATATATATATTTCGTGGTCTAATGTACGAAGGGCTTTGTTTAAGTCAAAAATACACTTACAAAATACTTTTCCTTCGCCAAGACTTGAAGAATTGAATCAATAACATTTAGTTAGAGCATGTTTAGGGGGATAGATTAGTTTCTTGAAGCCAAACTGGCAATCAGTTATTATGTTATTATATTTGTAAAAAATTCCCAATGAACCTGTTATACATAGGCCTTTCGTAAATGTGAGATAAGAGTCAAGTATTGAAATAGGGCGAGAATTGGAGCTATCATCTGCCTTACAACCCTTATGGATGGCTATGATTTGGCCGTTTTCATAATCAGTGGGAAAAATAGCTGTTTGGAAGGATTTGTTAATATTTAGTAGACAACACAGGGCTAAAGACTGAAACTTGCTTTCTTAATTACTTTTACATGGATATTCTCAAAAACCGGGGTGAAGAATCTTTTAATGATTTTTATTATTTTGTGATCTCTTCTGGGGTGGTATCTGAAGGAATAAAATCGGATAAGTGTCTGTTAAGTTAAAACATTGGAGAGACCCAATTACAGTGAGGAATTTTGCTTGCAAGATCATGACCTATGTTGGTAAAATAGGTATTAATAGGATTACAATATCATGGGGATGGATCAGTAACCTTGGTGTTGTCATTCAGTAAGGTATTCAATTTTAGCGATGATCTTCTTTGCTTTGATTTAATTCATGAATTACGTTCCAACATTGTGTTACTATTCCCTACCACTGGCAGCAAATGTGGCTCTGTAGTGCTGTTGTCTGGCCTCTTTTAGCATGTGTTAAGTCTATTTCTGCATGAAGTCTATTCCGCATTTCTCTGTCTGAACTGTAAAGTCTCTATCTTTGTCCTGTTTATCATTCTCTTTCTCTCTTCTGTTGTTTTATCATTATCTTTCTCTCTGTCTGTTTATCATCTCTTCTCTCTTGTCTGTTTATCATTCGTCTTTCTCTATGTCTGTGTATCATTCTCTTTCTCTTTTGTCTGTTTTATCATTCTCTTTCTCTCTGTCTGTTATCATTCTCTTTCTCTCTCTGTGTCTGTTAAGTCTCTCTCTCTGTCTGTCTCATTCTCTTTCTCTCTCTGTGTCTGTTAAAGTCTTCTCTCTCTGTCCGTTTTATCATTTTCTTTGTCTGTTTATCGGTTTCTTCTCTCTACGCTATATGTAAAGTCTTTCTTTCTCTCTCTGTCTGTTTATCAACTAATCTTTTCTCTTTGTCGGTATGTATAATTCCTTTCTCTCTGTTGTTTACATTTCTCTCTCTTTGTCCTGTTAATCGTTCTCTTTCTCTCTCTGTCTGTATGTAAGTCTCCTCTCTCTCTCTTTGTCTGTTTATCGTTTCTTTCTCTCTCTCTCTGTCTGTAAGTTCATCTCTCTCTCTTTGTCTGTTTATCGTTCTCATTTTCGCTCTCTCTGTCTATCGTAAGTCTTTCTTTATCTCTCTGGTCTGTTTATAATTATCTTTCTCCTTGTCTGTCTATTTATCATTCTCTCTCTCTTTGTCTGTTTATCAGTCTCTTTCTCTCTCTGTCTGTCTGTAAGTCTCTTTCTCTCTCTGTCTGTCTGTAAGTCTCCTCTCTCTTTACACTTAATCATTAAATAACACAATAGTTATGTATTCAGTGCAATCCTTCACAACTTCAGGACAGGTTTCGTTCGAACCAATCAAGGAGGCAAGGGGGCTGCCTCCTGGGCGCACCGGCGACCAATCAGGAGCAAGGGGGCGTGGCCTCCTGGGTGCACTAGGGAGTTGTTAAAACTTCACTAATCTTGTATGGTTAGCCAATCACAACTTGATACGTGCATTCAGCCAATCAGGTACAAGGGGGCGTGGGCCTCCTTAGTGGCACCTTTGACATAATAAAAAAAATAGGGACTATAGTGGTGTCCAGATATCATAGGGTATATAATTACCAGCCAAGTTGAGATCCCTAGAATTCACAACCCCACACCCAAAGTCATCTTTGTTGAATGGGCTAATTCTGCTTTACCACCGTAGGCTTGGCCATGGGCAAGGCAAAATTCAACATCCTGGTCCTGCTCCAGCAACCCCCCCCATGGTAAACGGTCTGGGTTTCAATCATCAATCCGACTCACAATTACTCCTTGTACGCGAGCTACAGCGATACATGTGTGGAGGAATGCACTAGAGACTTGCAATCCTATCGCAGAGCAGCACCAACAACCATCCTTTATTCAGGTGGCGGGGTCTGCACCCTCCTTCCTCTCCCGAAGAGCATTGACGACCAATCTGCTCTGATTAATGATCTGCTTAATCCTTCTCTTCTTGGTGGTCTCTTAATTCTGTCTACCGCTAACAGGAAACCATTTACACATTTACGTAGGCGGACAGATACATTTGGAAAGAAACCCTTCTAGTCTGCACTCTGTCAAGCAATTCAAAAGCTGCAATAGGCTGAGTTGGTGCTGCCAAAATATGAGCGATGAACTGTTTGAGGTGCTTCATTTCACCACGATAGTCAGACCTGATATCGGCAGCATACTATCTGCCGGTGATTTTGATTGAAGTGAGCTCCTTTGCGATATGGTTAGGTACTTCCAGAGGAAACAGAAGTTGTCAGAAATATTCTTGCAGCTTGAATGTAACGAGTGAGTTCAGCCAATGAATTTTATTCATAATGTAACTGTATTTGCCGGGCGCCATAAGACGCACCCCTATTTTACAGGATGGGTTTTGATGAGAAAAATATATATATTGGTGTTTTTGAGGGGGATTTTTTTTTATTTATTTCATACAAAAGATATAAAAAAAAGGATTTGTAGGGGAAAGCAACAGATTATGAAGACAGTACCCTAAAAAATACAATATTCAACAGTGCAGTGAATGTAAATGAAAAAATTATAATAGTTAAATGTTAAGGGAATGACAGGGTTAACCAAAATCGGTCATAATATATTGGCAGGATGCCCCACGAATTGATATTTGAATATTTTTGCTACCTATGACATATAGCTAGATTTAAGGTTGTAGGTTATGCCTTGTTGCTTTTCTGATATGTGTTTAGACTTTGTGGAAAATTTGCATAGATATTGGTTATCATTTTTGGTAGTGGGCTTTTTCAAAAAGTCCACTCAAAAGACTCTTACCTACATCTCGTGTAGCTTTCTTAATTCGGAGTATTTGAGCCCCATTTCCCATGGGCAATGGAATAATAATGGACATTACACGCAGTTACCCAAAATTACCGTATTCAGCAGAAAGTTAAGTTTAGGTTAAGGGGAGAGTCCGCCGTGAATTTTAAATTGCATCCTACGGTCATGAATAAAAATTTTTTATATGTTGTGTATATAGTTAGCCTGTTATCACATGAACATTTAAGAATGATCAGATTAAAGGAAAAAATTTGAAAAATTAAAAGAGCGATTTTTGTCAGTTTTTTATGAAATTTTGAATTGCATCTTCTCAGCCATTTTTTGACCGATTTCCTGTGACATGAAGCATATGATAATTCATTGTTATTCTAACAATTTGTTCTGAGAATATTTTAACCAAAATTGTTTTCGATTTTTTTTTTTAATTGTAAAAAAGAGAAAAAAAAAAGGAAAATTAAGGCTAATTTTCCATAGATCAAAACTGACTTAAAACAAAAAATTTCCCAGAACAGATTTTTCTACGATATTTGATTTTGTGTTTCCTAAAGTTTGTGAAAATCGTGCCAAAAATAAAAGAGGAGGATGAATGTTATGTTCATTTTATACTAAGTTTTGAGAAAAAAACGCGTTTGAAGTTTTGCTAAAGTTTCTGCGCTCCAGTGAGGTACTATACTGTCAAATGCTACTTTATATGAATTTTATGGGATCAGTAATCACATTACAATGCATGCAAAAAGGATCTGCACCTTGTCCCCCCTTTATATAAAGGTATTAATTAATCGCAAAAGGCGAGGGTGTCAGGGCGCCACGCCCCTCATTGTTGCAAGTGCCATAAAACTTCACAGGTGCAAGCTTTCGGTGTGAATTCCTTGTCTGTCTCCTTTCTTGTTATTGTCTTCTTCGGTGTTAAATTCTTCTCTTTTCTCTCTTTCTAGGCCTTTTTGGATGTAGACATTTGTTCCAAACATTTTTGTGAAACAGGTTGCACTTTTTCAGTATCCAAAAATTGTTCCAGAATGTTACCTGGGTAACAAACTTCACTCCTGAAGATTTGCTGGGTTTGAGGTTTCTAAAGGCCCAGGTTTAGATATGGGAAAATTATCCCAAAAAAAATAAATGCATTTTTTTTTTTACAAGTCTCTGAAAGTCTAAATGCCCTCGCTATGGGCACTTAAAAAAAAATGTCCGTACTCGAAAAAAAAAAATTCACCATCGTATTCAGCCCAAAGCGATAGGGTGTGGCCCATTAGACCATATAACTCAAATTTCGGCGTTATATTAAAAAACTATTTCTATTGTCACGGCGGGACTCTCCCCTCAAGTCACGATTAGGTTAGGTTAGAGTTGGGGTTTTTGGTTTAATAACCAGATGATATTGAGAAAAAACGAAAATTACCCATTAATATGGCAGTGAAGGTACGACAAGGTTTTGGCGGGGCGGGACCTGGCGGGGCAGGTTCGCCCCCCCAGCCCCCCCCCACACACAAGCACACGGTAAACAAACATTGATTAAAAAAAAAATGATCGCCACGAGCCAGATTAATTCAAAACTCATCAAAACGATTCAGGAGGACTAAGTTTCGGCCTTGAAATCTGCGGTTGTCCAAGAACAAAAATTACTTAAGATATTCTCCCCCCTACGTAACACTGTACAGGTAACCATATCTTACCTTCGTGTTATTGTTGTAATTGTGGAAGGCACCGTGTCGGGAATCGACGATATTTGCCCTGGTTTACACCTATGGAATATATCACAGTCGCGAGGGTTGATAGTCTTCTTCCGGAAGGTCAGGTTGAAGGCTGTTCACACGCGAAAATCACGGCAGGTTCCTGTCAGTCGTGCCTTGTATTCACACTATTGCTACCATTTCCGTAATTTTCGGCAGTTCCTGACTCACCTGTAAGCAGACATGGGGCCTCAGAGATATGGTTGAAGAAATTCTACATCTAATAGACTTATATCACGGATCGAAGAGAGGAGTCGCGAACTATAAAAGACACGTGTTTTTGGGTACATAAAGCCTGAGGGGAAAACGACAATTCTATCACGCATGGCACAGCTTCATTACGCTGAGATTTACTCTTCCCCAGAAACACGTGAACTGTGAAGGACGGTAAGTATATGGAGCCCGTGACGGCTGTGCACCGTTTTAGGGCCTAACAAGGTCCTATTTGGTTTGAATGTAAGAAAGTTAAACGGAGTGATGAGGACGGTTTGCCGTTGTGACACATGATGGTCTATGTCCCTGTTGATCGGCCTTGATCCTTGAGGCGGAAGGCCTTGTGGCGCCGTGATGGGTCTTGGTCTGGTCCCGTACCGTCCATGGAGACTTTTGTCCGTATACTTTCACCGTCTTTGCACGCCTCTTTACTAGCAACTATTTCTTACAGTTCCTTATTCACGTAGAGGTAAAGTGTGGTCCCGAGGATTGAGGGGCCTCTGAATGTGTCGGCAACAATGGCACATGCTGTTACTTTCCGTACCCCACCTCCGGCTCTTTACCACTGCCCTTAGCTGTGCAGCTAAACCACACACTACCGCACATACACACACCGAATGCGCTCTAGGCCACCACCCCCGTCGTGGCGCCACACAGGGATTAGAGTGTGGAACTAACGCTGACCTGCCTTGTCCCCCGCCATCAACTGCCAACACACAGCCAGGATTATTCAGTCATGACACAGGACACCACAGTAGCACACACCGCTGCGCACCCCCCTCTTGTCCCACGTGTCACTGACTCGCTCGCACAAACTCAAACTGACAAAGCCAGTGCGCCTTCTCCATCCTGTGCGCAGCCCCCGTCCCCCGCTATATTCTACTTTCATAAAAAGGACCTTTTTAATAGACAACAACAGCTGCTTAGTTCTTACCTGAATACTTTGGTTATGGCCACAAATTTTGATGGTTCATAAGGTTACCTGGGCTCGTTTAAGTGGGGCTTGAGACACGCAGCTGATAGTCTCACACATTTTATATAAATATAAAACATAATATATCACAACAAACATTATGTCGTCTCTGTGACATCCTTCCTTGTCTTATTGAAATCATTGAAACATTACTATGTCACACACTGATATAACATTGGGATGTACTGTATATACTGGATTAATGACCCTTAGTCCACTGGCACGCGCACAATCAAAATACATAAATCAGTCTCAAAAAGTCACTCAGTAACTTACTATTCCGTTGTCCACAACAGCAGGAAGACAGCCGAAAGAGTGGTCCATTTCGCTTATCTATTTATGTCGGAGGGGAACGTATTACATCTTACCAGGCTAAGTGCCTTATTAACAAGCCGGGGGTGATGAGACCAGTTATGACGAAATGGTTGTTCGCCTCCCGTCCTCTCTTGAATCTGTACTCCCCTTCCACCTGTGCTCATGTTTATATAAATCTCTTGCAGTCATTGAACAGGTACACGAAGCGCATGGTTGCCGGCACGGATTTACTCCCCTCTACTAACGCACCACCTAGTACTTTCCGGCCCTGGCCACTGGTGCCGTACTTCGCTACTTCCACCGCCCTATGTTACCTCCTGCTTTTACTTCTACCCTCCTCACACACTACCTAATAATCATTTGTATTCGTCATTGTTCTCCCTCTGCTTCTCCATTTTGTGTAGCTGGCTCATTCCGGTTCACAGTGTTCTTTACGTTCCACTTGCGTGTCCAATCGTTTCGCGGCTACTGACAGACTTCACCCTTTCACAGGACTGCGTTCTGCGTCTATAACCGGACTGTGCGCGCCGTACGCTGGGCGATAACGGGCGGGCCATCACCTTGTTCCCAATCCAGGAAGACGTGGACATCTGAGGGAAGTGTTGACGAGGGACTGCTGCAAAGCGCGGACCGTCCACCAGTATCACACAACCATTCAGTGCATGCCTCCCTTGTAGTGGAGACCCGCGCCTCACCCAAGGGACACATACTCCACCAGGGCAGCATACCGGCGGACTCCGCTCTGCGGTCCAGCGCCTCCCACCCGCTGGGATAGGAAGCGCCGTCTTGGTGCTTAGGGGAAGACAGCTTTTTCCTTTTGTTGGGTGGAACGCCCCACATAGGTCGGGAGGGAGGCGCCTTGGGCAGCTGAGTCAGGACTCCGGTTCCTCCCCACTCCCGCCAGCAAGGGTGCTGCTAGGGGCAGGTGGGGATGGTGGACACTCCAGCGGCGCGTAGTGTACGACAAAATCATCCATGCGCCGTGTCAAACGTGAACAGGTATCGGGCATGGACCGCACAGCTTGGGCCCACATGGACGGAGACCTGTGACCTTGGATGGTCTGCCGGAACTTCTGTCAAGGAGTGGATGGGCAACCATTGGTTTAAGTGTGGTAGGTTGATCCACCTGAAAGCCCAGCCTGCATAGGTCCAGACGGTGTCGAAACGCTCCGGCCGTGACACCTCTCCACCCAACTGTTAGCGGACCCAGAGCGCCCCTCCTAGCCAGCATATCGGGGGGTGTCCTAGAAAAGAACTGATTTCATTCAACACTTATCGTCAGTTCAGTTAATACAATTGGGACCCATGGTTGCGGGGCAAATGACCGTAAAGACGCGTAGTGTCTCTACAACGCTCAAAATCTTTGCCTTTACCAACATGTACATGTTACGTGAGTCCTCTGATACTGCCAACATATCTCAAGAATCGGTTCCGTTATTTGTACAAAATACTTAGGGTCTATGGAGGGCTATTTGGGAGGGAAATGCATCGCGAATATCAAAACACATCAAAGAGATCAGAGGATCCCCTCATCGGGTACGAGTAAATACGTAACAAAGCGGAACCTTGAAGGCCCGCTTGAGTCGATCGTATATACAGTACTATATCCACGTTACCAGGAAAGACAATTCTGGTTTCGAGCGGAACAACAACCCCGGGAAGACTCAGTGAAGCCTCTCGAAGTCTATTACATAATACCCATCTCATCAGGATATAAGGTAGTGGGGGTATGCATACGTCTGTAGCTTCATATCCACTAAAACCGAATCTTTCAAGTTGGTGTAAACATCGGTCCATTGTTGACAATGCTAACTGGATTAATGAACATTTAGTCTTCTATCAACCTTTTACATCTCACCTCTCTATTCTTAAGGTTTTGATAGAAAAATCTCCGATATGTTTATATCAGCGGCTTTCTGCTGCGGTTCATCTGAGATCGGGACCTATTGCGTCGACATTAATATGTCTGAGGTTCAGTATCGCTATGTTCAAGGATCTCTGAATGTATGGTCGACGCTTTGTCTGTTCAGAGTCAGTCTCAATTGATTAAGGGTATATAGGTCTTCGTGTACTTTTGTCTAAGTGTTCCTGACGTCGCTGTACCAAAAAGTAGGTTAGCAAGGGACCCAATAAAGTTTGCTCGCTCCGTCGAGATAACCACGTGAGTGTGGAGCACGACACTCCCCGCTGATGCTCCAAGAATGCATGTGCTCACCCTGAATAGTTGTACGTACTCTCCCCGTGTAACACCGCCTCCACTAAAGTACGCTTGAGCAGATGCTACCGTTGGGTTTCTTTCATGAAGCGCATTTCCCATAGCTCCGGACTGCACGCAAATCCCGATGTCAGATACAAGCATTTCGATCACGGGGTGTATAAAGCACGGTTTTTCACTATTGCATTGGAACGATATAAGTCTTCCTCCCCGTCAATGTAGCATCCGAAACAGCGGAGTGAAGGCACAATCGCCACCAGCCGTTGGTGGTTCTTGTGCTGGCGTGAATGGTTCTCCAAAGACTTGAGCCATACTCCAGAGCCTGCAAATTGAGAGACCGTCTTACGGTACTTGCAAGAGCCTGCTGACTGATTGCTTATTGAACTTTTTCAATCCCTTATTATACTTCTCTTGTACGTGCTACCCTCTGACGAACCCCCGATATTCGATCGGTCCTCCGCCGTTATGAAAGGTAATTCCTGGGGCGGTGTATTGATTTTCGTAATGGGCGCGCACGGACTTCAGAGGAGGAGTCTGATTCTGACCTCATTACACCGTTATCATTTTACGCATTCAATTCTCGGGGATTACCATCGCAGTCCCATTACTGGCTAGTGCTGGATTATTGTTCACCGTTGCTTCGGTCTACTTATTGAGGTAATCTGAACAGGATGGATAAGATGCTCGCCTCACCAAGGCTGGGACAGTTAGGGGCGGATTGCCATCAACATACTTACTTTCTCCTTGCCATGGGAATGCTTGTCTAATATTCCTAACATTTGAAATGTCTCCAGTACATCCTCAGGAACTACCTTTTCACATTGTTTGGTGTGTATTCGACTGACTTTACCTCCTCTAAGTCTCTTTACTTCATAAAACATCAACGTATCCTACTCACGGCACGCAGGTCATGAACCCGAATCAGCCAAAAGGTTAAAACTCTCTTGGTTCATCCCGGTGTTTCGGGATAGTCCTAAATATCCTCAACCTCTGGTCTCCTACGCATCCAACTACCAGTACTTTTGGCCTTTTAAACCTCCGCGCAGATTCCAGTCTTCCTCTTTCAGCTAGGTACTTGTTGCGGCAGGCCTAGTGTTACACCTTGTTGGATATTAACAACTGTGTCTCTTCTGTAAATCTGTGGTCCCTGCTTACTACAAAAGTTGTGGGTCAAGGCCTGCTGGCTAAAGCGTTTAATATGGTCATTGAATCTTCTCAAATATAGGATGACAAGGATAGGGAAGAGTCACTACGACTGCTGGTGCCAGGCCAGTATTATAGGCATGTGTTGCTGTAGGCAAACCAATTTGTCCAAGATCTCCTCCTCCATTATCCCTTCCTTACAAGAGTGCTTTCTTAATCCTATGTGAAACTATCGTCCCGTTTACTCTTTTAATTATTCCGTTTACTACTGGGGTGGTTATGGTGTAGTCCTTAAATGTCTCCCTTATAACATAAACCATTTCTGAGACGGCTTCATCACACATTGTTAATAAACTCTCGCCCACTTGTGTTCACCTGTAAAGAGGCACTTGCCGGTGCCTCCTTGTGCCATATTACATGCCTGTGTAAAAAGCTCCTCCCCCTTGTCGCCCCAGCACTAGCGCTCTTTGACTTCAACGAAACTGCAACTAAGTGTACCTGTGTATATCACGCTTTGACACCCCGTCATAATATTTATCCCCCGCTGTGTCCTTATTTACGACCCCCGGTTCACCTTATCGGTCTACGAGATCACATATGGATCCTCTCATTTACGGTAGTACAAACTCTCGGCGGTATCCATTAATGGTGGCCTTTTGCACGGTAGCTGGCCTCTAAAGCTCCTACACGGCGGACAGTTTTGCATCATAGGTATTACCTATTAGAGACGTTCATCCCCCCCCGGCTCAGTATGGCAAATTTCTTAAACCCTCTCGCCAACTCGTGTCTTCTCCCCCGTTCCGTGCCAGCTGGTAACCGTCCCGCGGGATGCCACAAGCCAAGGCTTGGGGAAATATGGTCTTAGTTACTACTATGCCCGATGCTCGCGACCCTATCGTCGCTATAAGCTTATCACAGCACTTCCTCCTATTACCATTCATCTTTGTCTATCTGTTACTTCCTGGTATCGATTCCTCTACTATCTTTCCCCTTCGCTTCACTACTTTCTTTCACCGCCCTCACTTCCCGGGTCGGCTATATATGGCTCTACAAACCTCTTCTTAGGTTCCACATCTTAAATTTCTTGCAGTTCCTGAGTCACTACTCCAGGACTCACATACTAGTCCTTCTATCTCTCTTTATAGTACGCCCACTCTCTTGTTGTCGTATCCCGATCAAATAATCGGCACGACGTTCTCTCTACTGGTAAGTATTCTATCTCAAAAAGTTCTCATATCAAAAAAGAAAAAAAAAGGCTCGGGGCGGGGCGGGGGGGGTCCTTTCCTGCACAGCGCGCCTATCGCGGACCTTTGCTGGGCACTTCTAGCCCTTTCAATATCCAGAAAGGGTCTTCGTGGTCATCGTGTCTTATACGTACTTTATTACCCCAAACCAATAAGGGGTCTGTTGACTGCGAGGCCATAACCATCACTGTAATGCTCTCGTTTCACGGCCGCAGTACCTTAAATTCCTCGGGCATTTAATGCGCGACTGAAGTACGTCTAAAGGTGTCATTCTCTACTTCACTCACCGGCTCGTCTGCCACACCCTCCAATACAAAAAATCTGCACGCATCCGTCCGCCAGGACGAAGGCTTCTCTACTGAAATCAGGAATCTTTAGAGTCCATTCTATCGGTGAGCTTTCTTCTAAAAGAATGAGAGGCCTGTGGGCGTCCTAATACATGTTCTACTTGGGTGGTTACAGATTTTCCGGTATTTCCTTAGTCTCGTTATAGCTTCGTGACTCCAGGTGCCCGCTACTTTAGAAAAGTTCGTAATAAAACCTCTTCTGGTAATAGTAACAAACCCGAGGAAACTTCTGTATGCTTTTACCGTTTTGGTAATGGTGAATGTTTTTTCAGATAGTGTTATTTTTTCTGTCGGTGTGGTTGATGCCATACTGCACCCTAAATAGTGTGTCCCTAGGTATGGACCAACTTCTTCTCCAAAGAAACGGGTCATTTATCTATCCTAAGGGACATGTCTTGCTGTCGCTCCTTGGGATCCTATCACTTTCTCCAAATGTACCCTACATGAATCTCAAAGTGGGACCAGGCACAATGATGTGGTCTAGGTCAGGACCCGGGACATTTGCCACTAGGCCCTGTCAAAATGTGGTGTTCAATCCTTTGTACGCATTGGTGTGCTGTCTTTTAATCCAAAAAGGTACCCCCTATTGTGTACCTCCCACAAACATAAGGGGGATGGCAAAAAGCAGTTTCTGCATAGACTCCGGGGTACAGTGGTAACCTTGATGTTACACGCAGCGGAGATAACGGGATCCCCCCGTGAACACTTTGCACCATGCACCAAATGGTTTAAAATAACTTGAATATTAGGTACCATGGGACTGTCTCCTCTTATCATCTACTATCTATCACTTAACTTTACAAAAGCAGGCACAGCCTTATGCCTGCAATCCTCTTCATTACGGGAGCAAAGCGTGAATATAAGGAGAATAGCCCCGTGGCTTGATATTCACCCCATGATGGTGTACCAGAAGTCTGAGTTGTTTCCTCTATGGCTGAGTGTGTATATTGATAGGGATACGGGTAGGGCTTCCGTAAAAAAATGTGGTGTTCCAGTCTTTTTGCTTGATCGTAGCACAATAAACTAAGGGAGCCTTATAGTAGCTGGGCTCTCTAATCGCAAAAAGCACAGGGTACCTTGCGTGATGCTTGATAGTGCTTTGTTTCTCTACTTCCTGAGGGAAAGAGCAATCACCTATGGTGCTTAGTCTGTCCTGGTCTGTCCCATCTAGACCTCGCCCTCATGTCTTTGTGCATCCGGCGTTTACCTTTCGCTCCCCTAGCCCCAATGCTTACAAGCCATATGCCAGGTGGGTTTCTCGCACTAGGTTACGTACTACAAAGTGTATTATTGACCTTGATACCATGTGCGGAGTTCAAAGTAAATTATTCGGGACTTGGGTTGCCATATGGTATTACAAATATACTCTCTACCTTTGATCGGTATTCTATTGCACTTGACCAACCCATGGACTTTATAGGAAAACAGGCACCTTTTTTCTCCTGCATTAGCAGATAACAATCTTCTGTACAGCACATGTTTGTGTTCTAGCTCAATCGTAACCTACCCATGCTGGAGACTAATGTCAAATACTGCCTCTGCCTTTCAACCGCTATAGTGTATTTCTTTTTTCTCCTTCTCCCCACTCCTCCGATCCGTCCATCCTCATGGGGCATATCGACCGACCACCCATCAGGCCGCATCCTCCTACATACGGTGAATACCCTCACCAAAGGTTCAGTGCTGGTCTCACTAAGTCCTCCCCGGTCGCATATAACGGGTGAAATCACGGCTTCTTCCCCTTTCTGAACATTGAAATCACAGGACTAAAACTAGAGGAGTTTTGTCAGGCTCGTGGATCTCTTTAGAGATAATCATACATCGTGCTTCCATCGGTATGGACCTATATCTCTATTTAAAAATTTCACTTAACTACCGTCAGGTATAGGGCCTATGTAAGACGCTTCTCTAACTCTCATGGCCGGTGGTTCCTCATTTACATAGTCACCATTTATGGCTTTCAAAACAGACTTTCAGACATCTTACTGTGAACTGAGGACCATCTCTCTATTACTGCTCAATACTGGAGTCCTTGAATCGCCCCACCCGGACCGTCAAAACAAAATAGTTGGGTTCCTGTCGTGGTAGAAGGGCACTAAACCCCGGGGGACCACAATTTGGCGTTTTTTTTTTTGTTGTAAGCGCCGTCCCCGTGTCTCTTACACTTTGTTAATGCGTACTGTCCTGGTTTGTCCCTCGGCCGCATGGCCCCGGCACCCTTTTGGATCACAGGGCGGGCGGTGGTACGTACACCCGATCGAACCTATCGCTATTGGCTGGCCACACATCCAGCATCCCCGCTTACTCTGGCGAATCCAGTTGCAGCCTGGGGCTGTCTACACATTCCTCCTGCCAATCTCATGCTCATAACCGTGCACCGAATTTTATATGCAGTCTACTGCCTGAGGGGATGAGGGCGTCGTTGGTCTTAAATAATTGGGTATCCCCGTATACACCAGTTCACTTTCTCGGTGGGCGCCACCACCCAGCTGAATATCTCGTGATTGGTATATTGCGTGGTCCTATAGCGCCCTTTTTTGGTAGTTGGTGATCGCGCTCCACGAGGGCCACTACACACTCACTTGCATTTCTCCTTACTAATACTCCAACGTCCCAGTAATTTCAACAGAGGGTGTGGCTTGAGCCCAAGCAATATCCATTTGCTTTAAATGCTCAAAGGATCTCTTTTCATCCGATGTCACAAAGATCTAACTAATACGGTGGAGGAAGCATAGAGAAGGCGAGCACAGAAATCCCCATTTTTTATTATAATGGTTGCAAAATTCCTTCGCTCTTCCTTCGAGCCCAAGTTACCCGCTATTTCCCGCTGTCCTTTTGTAATCGGGATGTAGAAAGAAATCTTAGAAGGCGCTCTCTCTAATCATACTCTCCTGCCTGTACTTAAACAGTCTGCACGGAGTATTCTCCTTAATCGGCCATGGGGATATTTTCAAGAACGTCCTCTTTACGCAACAAAATCTTCTCTGCCCATGTTCTTAATGCATTCTGCTAAAGATGCCCCTAGATTTCGCATATAAACAATGCTTGCTTAGTCATGCCTCCTAGCTTACCTAGCTCATCCCCGTTCATCTTAATTGTGTCTAGACTTCGGTCTCCATCTTTCAAAGAAACTCTCTGGGTGTTGCGTGTCGGCAAGGGAGATTAGGTATTAGTGCAGAACTGTATAGAGTCCCCCCACAAAAATATTTTAAGCAAATCACGCGCCCAAAATCAATTTAATGTATGTCTGCCATCAGATGGACAATGTCATCCTAGTACTATACGGTTATCAACCTGACAGCCCCACCTACTCATGGGTGATCTACACCCAGTTCTTCAACGCCGATTCTTCATCGCCTAAATCCGGCGGTTTTTCAAATTCAGATTCTGATTATTTATATACCGTGTTTGAATTTACAAAGTCTACGTTAAATCTTTCCGTTGGAGTTAATGATAATGAAGCTACCATAAGCTGTTATCACTCCCACACATCCCAAATTGACGTTTGTCGTCCTCACACCAACACACATGACACCAGTGGTTGTCGAGCCCCTTCCCTATATTTACTTTCATAAAAAGGCATTGCAAGACAAAAACGCCTTGCTATCACCTGAATACTCTTGGTTAGGTCACAAGAGGCGTCCACTAAGGTACCTGGCTAGTTAAGTGCGGGCTGACGACACGCACACCTGTCATAGTTCCACAACATTTTCTCTCAAAATAACATAATAACATAACATACCCCAACCATTATCTGCTCTCGGACAACTTCTGTCTTATTGACATCTGAACCATTACGTTAACACTTTGATAATACCATTCGGGATGTACTGTATATACTGGGATCACAATCGACACTAGTCACGGTCACTGCCACACAATCAAATAAAAACTTACAGTCTTCAACAAGTAACTAGTAATTTATATGCCAGTGGTCCCAACCAGCAGGAAGACAGCCTGAAGAGGGTCCATTTTCGCTATCATTTATGTCTGAGGGGGAACTGTTCTTACTCACAGTTGTCTAAGTTGCCTATAACAAAGGGTGGTGATGCGACCAGTATGAGAAATCGGTTGTTCGCTCGCTACATCGATCTGTCTCTTCCCTTCACACTGTCGTCCGTTTATACTAAATCTTTTTTCAGGTCATGAACAGGCCACGAAAGGCGCACCATGGTTGGCCCGATTTCTGATTTGCTACGCCCCCACGATAAGGCCACCCCTTAGTACTTCCGGGCATTCTCCGGCACTGGTGCAGTATCGCGACTTCAAAGCCCTCCTCTGTTATGTTAATTCATGTCTACTATACCCTCCCCTCACACCACTACTACCAACTAATGTATTGTCATTCGTTCTCTTCCGTTCTCCCATTCTGTTCAGCTGGCTCCTGTTTCACGTGTTCTTTTCGCCACTCCCTCAATCCACGTTTCGCGGTACGACCACTTTTGTGTATCAGACAGGACTCCACCAATGATAGACTCACACCTCCCTCTCCACCGCTCTACTACTCCTTCACAATAAAACGTGAACACTCTCTTTTGATTTCACTAGCTCCACACATTCTATCAACAACAACTCATACAGCGAAAAATTCCTATCCACATTTTCTGCCCCTTCCTATCATCTCCTTCCAACTGTTGTGTCAAACTGTGTGGAACGAATTTCGGAAGGCCGGCGTCTAATAGGGCGACATTCTAATATGCGGGATGGTCGTCTTTCCCATCGGGTGCGCGGGAGGAGTCACGAGCGGTAATGTGACCCATGTGGGCTCCGCTGTGCGGAGGCGGGTCGCCGAGTGAAGTAATCCAGGTGAAGCGGCAGACCTGAGATATCAGACGTTTTACAATGGAGAGCAGCAGCTGGGTGTGGATCATGCTTACATCTGCCACGGCCATCTTGGCACCAACAATCGCTATCTTGTTGTCCCAACTCTTGTTTTCTCTTAAACTCCAACCTTTCTTAGTATTATGCATTACTGTTGATAACACACTTACACATTTGTGCTCAGTGAAACTACTGCTCAACACAGATCACTCCAGACCCCTTTATTAATACACCACCGGCTGTTCTGCATTCTCTGCCGACCTCTCATGCGCTAATATGGCCGCATTAGACGCAGGGTGAACTTTGCATTCCTTTTAAGGGAAAAAACTGCGTCTTATGCGCCGGCATATACGGTATATATATAACGCAGACTTCTGAAAAATTCTTCTTCAGGTGACTCATCTGCTTCATTTTGTTGTGATAAATCTGAACTGCTGTGCCATCACCATCATCATGAAATATTCTTTTGCGTTTAGGTGCAGCTGCTTTACCACGACTACGATACAGTTTCACCTTGATGTCCAGGTTTGAAGCAACTAGCTTTGCTTCATTCCACATAGTACTGCAGATAGGTGAAAGTATTGTGGGTTTGATGAAACAAGCATGGAATTTGGTCCGCAGGTACACTGTGCCTCAGTGGTGATTTTTAGATTTAGGGCCATCTCAGATTCGACCTGTGACAAAAATGGCGGCCATTTTCGCTTATTTGAAATTCTTTGATATTGTAGGTTAAATCAATTCTAGGGGTGGGAATGTTTTCCTTGTATTATAAATCATACATCAGTAATTTTACTGTCCACATAACAGTTGAAATGGCAAATAATTACTAGTTTGAGCTAAAAAATAAGAATTATCATTTTTACGTCATGTTACGATTTGAAATCAGGACCACTTCGTCAAGTGCGTCAAACAACCCAGAATTATTTCTTGTGTTTTTGTAGGTAGCAGAGGTACACACCATAGCTTATTATAGTGTAATTGCAAGTCAATAGGATGGAAATTGTGTCCCAACAGTAATGAACTGTTCTCTGTGAGCCGCGTCCCTCAGAGCACTGTCCACCGCACTCACAAAGACCTGTACGTACACTGAAGAGCCGCCGCCTGGCATTTGCAGCGTCCTCTGCAGCCGTTCTTGCAGCCACATCGCAAGAGTTCCCTGCAAGCTTCTGATGCTTCTGGTAGGGTCGTCCAGGTTATACTCCACACTCCACCAGGTATATACAGGTATATACACCACAGGCCCACCCAAGTAGATGGGCAGAGGTGTTTCCCTTCCTTGGTTGTGCCTTGTTGTACATGGGGCCTGCTGATTCTCCTGACGTCGTACCATGCTATTGGACATCAGTAGCTGGGAAATCGTGAGCACTGGCTGGGGCATTGTTGAAGAGCTTGACTGTGCCTTGATGTTTGGCCCATTCAACACCATAGCAACTAACGCTAACAGAGACACTGGAACAGAATCTTCCTGGCTGTTGGGTTCAAAGGAACCACCAAACTGGTTTTTCATCTTGAACATGTCTCTCCTCACTATGTTCGCAGCCCTGGCAAGATGAACACCATCACCATCAGCCTCATGCTCACATGCTTTCCTCAGTGCTTGTCCAACATCTTGGTGTGAAATGAGCAGAGCTGGGCGCGTTACCGCCGGACAGGCAGTGCTTTCCCGTCAATCTTTACGGGAAAAAATCGGGGGTGCTTTTACCGTCAATTGTTCCCGTTTAAAAATTTTCCTTAGGGCGGCCCGGGTTTTACGGGTTAGGGGGGGGTTACCGTTCCCAAAAATTTGAAAGGGATTACCAGCGTTACAAAAATTTTTCCCAATTTTTTTCCTTCGATTTTTTTCATTTTCCCCAAAACATTGTACCCCAATTATTCTAAAAAAATTTTTGTATAAAAGAACGTTTCCCATAAAATGTTTATTTTTGGGCCCAAAAAAAAAAATAAGTGTTTTTCCCGGAAATATAAGAGCCCCTTAAAATTCCTAACACCCCAAACCCAAAGGGTGGTCTATGAAGGAATACACGCGACGCCGCAGAACAGAGCTCAAAAAAGCCCCGCAACAGATTCGGCGATTGTCGTTTTAGTTTTTTAAACCCTTTTTGGAAAATTACGATAATCCCAATTTGTTTAACGTTAAATTTTTTGGTGCATTATGGTAGGCATTACTTTTAAAAATTTTTGCGTTACCGGGGTTTCTCCCGTTACCGTTTTGGTAGTGCATTGGGAACCCCAGTAATGCAACCCGGTAACGCAAGTGCCCGGCTTTGGAAATGAGGGACTACATCTCGGCCTTGCTTGGGGGCTTCCATGTTGAGTCACCCCGGATTAGCCGATTTGGACCCCCGTGGAGGCAGGAGTGGGGAAACCTAAAGCTAATGTTTCGTGTTTTGAATTTTGCTATTTCTTGTGAAATAGGAGATATGGGGGGTTTCCTAAAAAGGGGGTTGGGGGAGGGTGTACTACAGCTGACGTGGCCGCAGGGGGTCGGGAGGTAGTTTGTGCTCCCTACAGGGGAAAGGTAGGGGGGCCCCCAAAAAGCCACGTGTAACCAGGGGTGGAAGAGGTGGTTAATGTTTCACCCTGTCGGGGGGTGGGACTGTTGCGGTCCTCGGTGAGGGAATGTGGGTTTGTGTGCCTTACAGGAACGGGAAAAAGGGGCATTGCGGAGGGGGGTTAAGGGGTTAAGGAGTAGTGGATGAGGGAAATGTAGGTCCTGGGATGGGGTTTAGTACCATGCAGGGCGAGGTGAAGGACCTTCAGCAGAAGGTCCACACCCTTGAGGAGGGTGTAGGGGATGGCAGGCAGGTGTAGTTCCAGGCCGGCAAGGGGGGGGTTTACCAGGCCCAAGGAGGGAGGTGGCGGGTGGTAGGAAAGGGAAGCAACCCAGGTAGTGCTGGGGCAGAAAAAGTCAGGTGGGGTTTGCCGTTGCAAAAACAGGTTTTCTGGGGGGGGGGAGGAGGAATGGGGGTAAAGGAGTAGAGGTGTGGAGGAGCAGCAACCCAGGGGGACAGGGGGGGAAAGGGGGGGCCTGGGGTTGGTTTTGGGGGGAGACTTCAGGTGAAGTCCCGGGGAAACCAAAACTTTTTGGGGAGAGGGACGGGGGAAGGGGGACTAGGGGTGTTTATCCGGGGGCATCTTTGGCGGGATTTTACAGATAGACTGGACAGGTGAGGGTTTGGGCACGGGGAAGGTTTGCGGTTGTGGTGGTGCACGTGGGGGGAACGACGTAGGAATCGGGGGTGGGGGGATTTGGTAACGGGAACAAGGCCCCTGTTAGAAAAGGTCAAGGAGAGTGGTGGGGAAAGGGGTGTTTGGGGTTTTTGATCCCTGGGAAAGTATGCGGGCAGGATGGCGTCGGGGGCCCTTAAGTCTAAATAGCAAGAAGAGGAGCTGTGCAAGGATATGGGGTGGGGTTTTGGTGGACGGGGGGGGACACTTTTATGGTAAGCACCCCGATGTTTTCCCCAGAGATGGTGCCCAACCTAAGTAAGATGGGGACAGAGGGGGTGGGGGAAACCATTTAGAGAGGTGTTAGGTTAGTAGCCAGGGAAACTAGGTCAAAGGGGGAAAAAAATTGGGGGGGCATAGGGCTTAAGATAAAAAGGGGAAGACCCGGTTAGAAAAAAGGGAAACCCCAAGGGAAGGGGTAGAAAACTCTATGCGTTTTGGAGCATTAATGTCAGGGTTGGGGGGTAGGCAAATTAGGGGGACTTTTCCGGGGGAAATTTAAGTAAAGGGTTTTTTGAGGTAGTAGGCTTTCACGGAATCCCCCCTTAGGGAGAGGAAAAAGGGTAAGAACAAAAGGGGTTTAATCACCTTTAAAAAAAAGGGTAAAAAGAAGAATCCAAAAAAGGGGGGGGGGGTTTGGGGGTTATGTGGGCCAGGTTGCGGGTATAGTTTTGAGGAGAAGATGTAGGAACCTGTGAGGAAAAGCGAAGAATTTTTGCTGAGTTTAGAGTACAAAGAAGAGGAAAAAAAAGGGGGACGATCATCTTAGTAGTCTTTTATATGCGGGTGAAGGGAGAGGGGCTAGTATAAAAAATAAAAGGAATATAAACAAGTTAGTAGATTTTTAGCAAAAACACAGACGGAAAAAAGATAATATTTATGGGGGACATGAAGGGGGACAAAATAGGATACTAGGGGAGGAGGAAAAGGGGAATGGGAAAATACTCTTAAATTTTTTTGAGGCCAACGAGTTAGAAACCCTAAAACGAAAATGGAAAGGGGGGAGAGAAACCCAGGGGCAGAGAGAGGGGGGAATAAAGCTATAGATTATGTGCTAGAAATAAAAAAGCAGGAAGATGGTAAAGGATATGTGGATAAAATGAGGAGGGTTTTGGTAGTATAAATAGGACCAAAACCCTGAAAAGCTTAAATATCCAAGTAAAAAAACAAAGGGAGAATGAAAGGAAAAAAAGCAAAACCCAAAATGGGACATAGACAGGCAAAGGGGAAACCTTTTTGGAGGGACTTGAAACAGGTAGTTTGGAAGGAGGAAAGGGGGGGGGAGAAAAAACCCAAGAGTCTGTGGGAGACAATAGTTTGGAAAAAGCTGGGAAAGGGGAAATAGTAAAGGGGAAGAAAAAGGGAGCCGGGGAAAAAAGTGCAATAGGGGGGGAAATAGTGAGATTAAGAGGGCGGGGAAAAGGAAAAAAAGGGAAGAACAGGGCACAAAAGAGACTCAAAAAGGAAGAGATGGAGATAGGGGGAAGGGGAGAGTAAGGGGGCCGGGGGATAGGTATAAGAAAAAACAGAGGGAAGAAAAAGCCTTATTGGGGAAGGCTGGGGAAAAACATGGGGGGGAAATTTAGAGGAACTAAGGGAAAGGGGTGGGAAGGGGGTAGGGATTGGTATACTTTTTTTAGAGGAGGGAAGACAGGGAGAAAGTGGGTAGATGAAATTTTAGGGGGAGACAAAGTGGTAAAAAGGCCCCTGAGAGTTTAAGAGGGAGATCAAGAAGTTTTGGGGAGGTGGGGGGCAGGAGGGAGCAGGTAAAATTTAAAGGTGAAGAAAAATTTTGGAAAAGAAAAAGGGAAAGATAGTTGGGGGAAGGGATAAAACTTTAGAAAGGGGAAGAAAAAAAGGAGTTACTTAAAAAGCTGAAAAATAGGAAAGCAGCAGGCAGGGTTTGGTTTTACCAAACGAATTTTTTATAAAGAAGGGGGTGGGGGTATGGGGGGAGGGGTTTGTATAGGCTTTTTAAAGGAAAGTTTTGGGCAGGAAAAGGGAGAGCCCCAAAGGGAAAAATGAAGGGGGTTGGGGTTTCCCCTTTTTACACAAGGGAGGTCACAAAAAGTAAAAAGCTCTTGAAAAATTATGACCAATAGCAGTAATGGATCGGTGGGAAAGATTTTTCAGGGTTACTAAAGTTAGGATTAGTGAATGTTGTGAGAGAAATAGAGGAAGGGGGGAAAAACGAAGGCTTTCCCGGGGGGATAGGAGAGGTGAGGACAACATTTTTCCTATTTAATTTCAGTGATAGAAAAAAAAATGGGGATGGGTGGAAGACATACCTTCTTTCCTTGACTTTGAAAAGGTTAGATAGGGTCAAGGGGGTTTGTTTTGTAGACTACTGTCAGTTTGGGATTAGTGACAGAATGTCAGCAAATAGATAGTATGATGAGGACACACGGGCAGTGTACAGGTTTGGGGACATAGAGAAGGTGGGTAGGTAGTCAAAAGAGGGGTTAGGCAGGGCTGCGTTTTATCACCTTTCCCTTTTTGGTTTAAAATACAGAGGAATTAGCAATTGGGTTTGAAAAATTTTGGGCTATGGGATAAGGGTTGGGGGAAAAGTTGAGCATTTTTACATAGCTGACAAACCTATTTTGTCAGAGGAGGACAGGGGGAAAAATTCAGGAGATGCTACATATAGTCGCACATTTATGGGAGGGTTTTTGGGGAATAAAATTTAACAGTGAGAAAAGTCGGGTTTCCGGGTTTATAAATGGAGAGGCAAGATGAGGGTGGGGTTTGGGAAATGGGAGACCTGAGGATGGGGAGGCCCCCGAGTCATATAAAAAAGGGACCATTTTTAAAATCCCCCCCCGGAAAGGGGGGGAAGGGAGCAGATAGGAGGGAAAACAGGAAAAAATTAAAAAAAAGCAAACGGTGGGTGGGAAGGCTTGGAAAGTGTAGAAAAAATGTAGGGAAAAACAGGATGGGTATTAAGGGGTTTGGGAAAAGGGGGCCGGGCAGTACCAAAGGTTCATGTATGGGGCAGAGTTATGAGGGGGGACGGTAGGAGAGCTGGACAAGTTAGAGGTAGTACAGAACAGGGTAGGTAGATTTGAACTAGAGGCAAACAGGTAGGTAGCAGTGGATGTCAGGGGGAGGCAGGGGGGTACCTTTGCGGAGAGAATGGGAAACCAGTGCTTAATTAAAAAATCAGGCTTAGAAAAATGGGGGAAAAACAGGGGGCTCGAAATTTTATGGGGGGAAAGGGGCAGAGTAGAAAAATGGGATAGATCAAGCGGGACGGTGGGAGAGGAAGTGGGGTTTACAGGGTTTAACAGTGGGAAATAAAACCGGGTTAAAGTGGGGGGGAGTTAAAGCAAAAAGGGAATGACCAATTCGGGAGGCAGGGCGGGGGAGATGTGGAGACAGAGGTGGAGGGAAAAGATTTTCCCCTAAATTGGTAAAAGGGGGAAAGCCCACACCAAAGGTGAGGTTTTTTATGATGGAAAGTGGGGGAGGGGTTTTATTATTTAAAGAAAGGGACAAACTCTCTGGAGGTAAAATAGTAGAACATATAGATGGGCAAACCGAAGGAAGCAAGATAGTAAAAAGTGTATGGGTAGACTAGATGAAATTTAGATCACCGGGTTTTTTAATGTGCCCAAGGGGTATGATGAGGAAAGAGAGGGTTATAGCAATATTGGGAGGGAGGTAGGGGGGAAACAGTGGGAAGAGTGGCAGAGGGGAACATAGATGGGATAATGGGGAAATTTTTTTTAGGTTTTAGTAGGGTTCCCGGAAAACCAATAGAAGGAATATTTAAGGGGGGTTTAAAGTTTTTTCTAGGGAAAAAAGGGTTTGGGGAAAAAGAAGAGAGTTAGGGGGTTAACCTTTCAAACCCCCAGGGGGCCAGCCGGAAAATAAAAGGGTTTTTAAATTCGACTGAAAAAAACCCTGGTTTAGCCCCCCCTTGAAAGAAGAAAAAGAAAAAGGAAAAAGTCTGGAAAGTAGGCCCTACTCTCTTTTTGAGGTCAGTGGGGGGACGCGTCCTGCAACAAACCCCGTTCCAAGTTGGGTTTTAAGGGCCCTTTTTGTTACAGATCGGGGCCAGGGGCACTGAGTTTGAAGATGGGTGGGAAAATAGCTGTCCAGCGGGGTATCTTTAATATAAAAATAAACAGCTCAGCCAAAAGCAAAAGGCCCGATTTATTTTGCCACCCCAGACTCTTCCTTTTGTTTTTTTTCTCTAAACTCGGGTTTTACAAAGAGAGCAAGCCCTGGCAGATGGTACCGGGCTTCTTGTGCCCCAAACAAGTCTCCTGAAACCCGTTTGGCCCGTAGGGAAATTTTTCCTGCCCAAATTTTATTGCAGCTTTCCGACATTGTATGAAGCCCAAATTTTTTGAGCTTTTCGAGTCAAAAAACTCCCCGTCTGGGGAAAGGGTTTTTAAACAAGAAAACATGTTTTGGCGGAAGCACCTTTTTTACCAGAATCTTGCGGGTTTAAACTTTTGAGCTATCGCAGAGTCATCAAACAGCATCTTCCGGGGGGGTTTTTAAAGGCCCTTTTCTGCCAAAAGCTGGAAATTTTTTTTTGCTGTAGAGGAGCCTACGTAGTCGTGCCACTTTGGGTTGTGCCGCTGTAGGGTTTCTTCCCAAAGCCAAATTCCCCTCGGGAAACCCTTTAAAGATTTTATTGATGTGGGCAAAAAAGCCAATCCTGTCAAAAACCCACAAGAAGCTCAGCCACCCGTCTTGTTTCCCGCTCCCTTTGGGGCACGTGTAGGAGGCCCGGGCAGCGAAGCACCTCGAAAGTGTCTTCCCGGACAAAAAGGGACCCGGGTCCAGTCAGTTTTAGACCCCCGTGTTTATGTCCCGGGCTGTAGGGGGGCCACCACCTTTTAAACCCTTTTTCCCCTTTTCACACCCGAAAGCAGAAGAAGAGGGTCAAAAATTTTGTGAAAGTGTTTTAATGAGCTGGAAAATTTTTTTATTTAAAAAGAACATCCCCAGTCTAACAAAAACCTGCATTTCCGGAATCCAAGGCCATTATTCACCCAAACCATTTACGTGAGCCTTGGCTCCAAATAAAAAAATTTAAAAAGATTTTATTCTAATTATCTTGTGACAATAGCACATCTATTTTAAACCCAAAAAAAATTTCACAGGCCCACTAGCCTAGAAAAAAAAGAAAAGAGAAAAAAAATTAGAGGAAAAAGATAAAAGTGCAGAGAGCCCATTGCTACGGCGGATACAAAAATTTTCCCGAAGAATATTTTGGCAGCCATTTTGTAAAAGGCTGCCACCCGCTCATAGAATGAATTGGGGAAAGGCCCTTTGCCAAATACTTCAAGCCCTTTTTTAATTTTCTGCCAAATTTTTAGCTTTTTTCACCCAAACCCCCCAATTCTTCCCCCAATTTTTTCACCTCCCTGCCCGTACTAAAAATAGTTTTTCCCGGGTTTTTGGAGATCGGTCAGTTTTTTACCCAAACAATCCCTCTATGTTTGGGGGGGTCCTAAAGGGGCCCCCTCAAAAACCTCAAGGGGGGCCCCCCCCGAACCCCCTGGCCCCCCCCCGAACCCCATGGGGCCCCCCCCCAACCCCCCTGGGCCCCCCCGAACCCATGGGCCCCCCCCCGAACCCCATGGGCCCCCCCCGAACCCCCTGGGGCCTCCCCAAAAACCCCCTGGGGGCCCCCCCCCGAAAAACCCCCTGGGCCCCCCCCCGAAAACCCCCGGGGCCCCCGGGGGAGAAACCCTCCTTTCCCGGGGGGGCCTGCCCAATCCACCTTTCATCCCCATCCATGAACCCATCCAGCCCCCTTATAAAAACTCCCCAAAAGACTCCCCCCACTAATTTTCCTGTCTAAAGAGTCCATTCCAATCATTCAACCCAACCCCCTTAAAATTTTTGAACCGTTTTTCCCCATTTCTTTTTTAAATTACACTTTTTCCCGCTTTAATCCTTAAATTCTTGGGCCTTTCCCTGGGTTTAAAATCCCAAAAATTTTTCCTTTCCTCCCTTTTTTAAATCCCTTTTTCATTTAAAAAAATTTTATCGGGGCCCCTTAATCTGCGTCTCTCGAGTGAGGAATTTTTAAAAAACTTTAATCTCTTTTCATAACTAAAGTTACGAAACCCTTGGGAAAAAATTTGGTCACCTTCTTGCACTGATTCTAAAAGGCCCAATTCCCTCCTGTAATATTTGGGGACCAAAAATGAACGGGATAGTCTAGGGAGGTCTGATAGAGCCAGATAAAGCTTTAGAATAAAATTCCGCACTTTACTTTTAAAAATTCGGTAATGAATCCCAACACTTATTTTTCTCCCATTTTAGCCTCAATACATTGTTTTTCCCAGGTCGGAGGTCTGGGCTCACCCACTCCCAAAATTCCCTTTTTAAAATTCTGATCTTTTCAGCGATACATTGCGTATGGTGATCTATTACCAGGGGTTTTTTTACCAAAAATTTATAACGCTGCACTAAACCATTTAAATTCCATTGCCATTTACGGGCCCGTGGTTACACTCAACCCCACAAAAGCAGCGCCGGAAAAACGTCTGGTCTCTCCCCCAGACAAGAACCCCCAAAAATTTAGTAGTATTGGATTTACATTTCAAAGAAATACAAACCCCAAAGGGAAACCCTTATGCACTACTTAAGTAGGGGGGATCCTGGGGTTCATTTTACCACAGAGTAAGGTTCACATTTTGCAAACTTGTTTTTGGGCCTGCCCCTTTTTGCTTGGGCTGCCCGCTTATTTTTAGTCCATCCATCCAAAAAAATCCATTTCAAGGGGGCCCCTGACCACTAAAACCCTTTAGGGTGGGACAACACTCCCCTTTTGAAAAGTCTGTGGTCAGCGTCCCCCCCCCAGTACCAAAAAAATGTGGGCCTTTTACATGAATGGCAACATAGCACAGGTCACTCACATCTCGTTTCCCAAAAGGAACACAAACCCGGGTTTTGGTTTGGGCTGGTGTGACAGTTTTTTGGTTTTTAAGGGATACTTCTTAATTTCCCTTTTTCCCTTTTGTTACAGGAAGAAAAAGGGGGTGTTGAAGGAAGGAAAGGGGGGTGTTGAAGGGAAAAAAAAGGAGGTGGTTTCCCCGGGGAAACAAAAGGGGGTGTTTAAGGGTCAGTTTTTATGATAAAAAAAGCCCCAGTCCCGTCCCCGTCACCGGGAAGGAATTTTTCTGGATTCTGGGGACACAGGGAGTGGCCCCCGCCTGGTGTATCCTTATCCCCCCCCCCCTTAAACCCCCCAACCCCCCATCACGTGACTGGTTCTGTGACCACAATGTCGATGGCGGAGGCTGGACGGTTTTTTTCAAAAAGGGGGACGCTCTAACGTTCAACCGCCGGGGCTTTTAACCCTAACCCCGGATTTAGTATAAGGAGGGCTTTGGGGGACGAGGGGAAACAGAAAATTCGGATGGGCCTTGAGTTCTTCCCCGTCCCGACCTCCCGACTTGCCCGGAGTTTCGGATTGACTTGGCAGATTACGAGGGAGGGGAACGAGGGCCCAAAGGGATGGTGTTTTCAGTGTTGGTTCAGATGAGGCCAAGTACCGCCTGAGTGTTTGGAAAAAAGGGGGGGAAACCCCCGACCTACCTACATCCCACCTACATAATTTCTTAGAAATGTTTTCCCAAACCAATGTCTTTTTTTTTCCCGTCGTTTAGCACTTCTTTCCATTGACCCCCTCATTTTTTTATCTCCCATTTTGTCCTGCTCAATTTTCCAAACCCGTGGGGTCTATGAAGTGGAAGTACTTTCCCCAAAATTATGTACAAAAATAAGTGGAAGAATTTTACTCTGGGGCTGTATTTTTGCTTTCCAGGAATAAACCGTTTCTCTTTCCCTTTTTAGACAACCTTTTCCCCCATTTTACTGCTACATTGACCTTTTAAAGTACCTGAATATGTACCCCAAAAACAGGGGGTAGCATGAGGAAAAAAACAATGTAAGGATGCTAGGTGGCAATCATGGGACCTTTTGCTTCTCCCCGTGTGACCAAAAGGGGTCTGTGGTGGGGAGATGCATTCCAAAAAAGGGTGGGCCCTTTTGTTGGGGGGCCAAATTTAAAAAATTTACTTTCTAAAAATGGATTTCAAAAAGAAAGGGAGTATAGATAGAAGAAAAAGGATCAGTATCATTTTAGATTAAGCCAAATGCCCCTAAATAAAAAGTGTGGGGCAGGATCGGACCCCCGGGGAGAGCGGCGAACAATAGGGGGGAAAAAATGTTCATTGTATTCTTGAGGGTAAGTGAGACCTCTATATATTTTAAAAACCTATAAAGGGTTTTGGGGGCCGCTGACGTCACGGGAGCCACGGGGGCATGGCCTGGGGGGAGCAAGCCCCGTTTGTAGCTCGCAGGGCAGCCCCCAAGGGGTTTATTCCCGTGTTTCCTGTGCGGTGGGGCCCGCTTGAATTCACGTAGGGGTTTCAGTGGGTTTTTTTTGGCTTTTTTGAATTTTTTATTGCCTTTTACCCCCCCCCCCCCCAAAAAAACAAAATAGCCCCGTCATTGCTCTGAAGGAAAAGGGAGGCCACAAAACCAAGGAAATAACCGAGGTGTCGGTTTCCCCCCCCAAAGTTTAACAGTGCGACGGAATGGTGGACCCAAAATTCACACCCTCACAGAAAAACTTCCCACGAATGGCCAAAAAGCTTTTTCCCCGGACAGAGGCAAACCCCCTATTTTTTCCTCTCCCTGATGTGGGGACTGTTTTTTGCCCAGGGAAACCCAAAGGGCCAACCCCAAAGGGGGGCCCCTTTACAAAACCCCGCCAAGGAGTTTACAACTGATCTTTCAGGCTTACACTTTAAAGTGTCCCTGCCCCCTTTCCCGTTTTGAAGGGCCTTTGGGCAGAAGCAGGGCATAATGAAGCCAAGGGGTTTTGGGGGCCCAAAGGACACGAAACACCCACAAAAAATTTTCAAAAAAATTTCTTTTTTCAAATTTTTTTTCCAAAAAAGTGAAAGGGTTTTAATTAGGAACATTTTTCCACCCTTAATATCATCCCTAATTTTCCCCCTTTTTCCATCTTTTACTTTATATATATAATTAAAAAAATAATATATTAAATTTTAAAAAAAATAATAAAGAAAATATAAAAAAATAAAATAAAATAATAAAAAATAAAATTTGGGGGAAAATAATTAAAAAAAAAATAAATAATTTTAAAATCAAAAAAAAAAAAAATATTAAAAAAAAAAAAAAAAAAATAAAAAATTTTTAAATAAAATTTTAAAAAATACAAATAAAAAAAAATAAAATAAAAAAAAAAAAAAAAAAGGAAATAAAAAAAAATAAAAAAGGAAATAATATTAATAATATAAAATAATAATAGAAAAAAAAAAAAAAAAATAAATATAAATAAAATAATAAAAGAAGAAAAAAAAAAAAAAAAAAAAAATAAAAATAAAAAAAAATTATAAAAATAAAAAAAAAAAATAAATAAAAAATAATATATAAAAAAATAATTAAAAAAAAAATAAAAATAAAAAAAATATAAAATAATAATAAAAAAAAAAATAAAAAAAATATAATAAAAAAAAAAATTAAAATAAATTAAAAATTTTAAAAAAAAAAAATAAAATAAAAAAAAATAAAAAAAAAAAAAAAATAAAAATTATTTAAAAAAAAAAAAAAATAAAAAATTTTAAAAAAAGGGGGAAAAAAAAAAAGGGAAAAAAAAAAAAAAAATAAAAAAAATAAAAACATAAAAAAAAAAAAATTAAAAATAAATAAAAAAAATAAAAAAATATAAAAATAAAAGGGGTTTTAATATATAAATCTAATAATAAAATTAAAAAATTAAAAAAGATTATATATAAAATTAAAAAATATAAAAATTATATATAAAAATAATAAAAATATAAAAAAATAAAATTTATTAAAATAATATATATACAAAAAAAAAGAAGGGTTTAAAATGGGAATTATGGAAAAGAAAATTTGTAATGTTTGGGGAAAATTTCTATTTAAAATATTTCACATTTTGGAAAAAAAAACATTTAAAAATAATTTTTGCAGTTTTTTGGGGTTTGGGGGGGCCTGGGTCCACCAACACCTGCCATATGTTTGTTTGCACCGGTTCAAAAAACTGGAAGGGATGGACAAAAGTTAATGCCAAGTCGTTGTGACCCTTGAGGGTTTGTGAAGGGGCCCCTTGGGGTTTTTACCTTGGGTGGCTAAAAAACCGTCCCTCGGGGAAAAAAATTTTGCTCGGCCCAAAAAATTTATTTCTTCTGTAAAGGGCTGGAATGTGGTCCACCTTTCCCTCCCTGTTGACTTTGCTAGCCCGTCACCTGGTTTATTTCCTTGGTTTGGGCCTGCCTTTTTAAGAGCAAGACTGGGCTATTTTGTGTTTTGACGGGTAAGGGCAATACAAAATCGAAAAGCCACAAAACCCAGCTGTACTCGTGAATTAAACCCGGCTCACGGCAGCAGGGTTTAACACAGAATCAGCCTTTGGGTGGCTCCGCGAGCTACTAACGCGCTCTGTACCCCCAGGCCATGCGTCGTGGCGCCGGACGTCAGCAGGCCCCCAAACCTTATAGGCTTAAATTTAGAGTCTCACTTACCCAAAAGAAAAATGAACACATTCCCCCTATTGTCT
Source organism: Chionoecetes opilio (assembly GCA_016584305.1). NCBI lineage: Eukaryota > Metazoa > Arthropoda > Malacostraca > Decapoda > Majidae > Chionoecetes > Chionoecetes opilio. Next base: position 100,102 of record JACEEZ010022693.1, read on the forward strand.
CGCCGCTCTCACCGGGTGCCGAGTCTCTGTCCCCACTGTATTATGCAGGGCTTAAAACATAATGATACTGATCCTTTTTTCTATCTATACTCACATCTTTTGCATCCTTTTTTTGAAAAAGAAAATTTTATAAATTGGCCCCAACAAAATGAGACCCCCTTATTGAATCATCCCCCCACCACAGATCCCTTGCACACTAGAAGAAAAAAGGGTGCATGCATTGCCCCCTAGATCCTTACATTGTGTTTTCATGCTACACCCTGCTTTGATACAGTATATCAGGTACTTTGAGGTCAGAGTAGCGTATATGGAGAGAAGGTTTTTAACAAGGAAAAGGTACGGTAGTTATCCTGGAAGACATAAATACACCCCCAAGAGTAGATTTTTCCCCACTTAGTTGCATAATGTGAAAAGTATTTCCACTTCGTAGATCCACAGGGGATATTGAGAGGACAAAATAGAGATAAGAAAATGAGGGGAGGTCAAGGGAAAAGAAGTGCTAAAACAGCTGAACAAAAAAGAAATTGGTTGGGAAAAATTTCAAGAGGATGTAGGGGAGTAGGTGGGTCTGGGGGCTCCCCTTTAACACTCAGGCGGTATTTGGGCCCATCGAACCAACACTGAAGACCCATATTTTGCCCATCGTTCCCTCCCTCGTAATTTGCCAAGTCAATCCCCCAACCCCGCAGAGTCGTGGAGGTCGGACGTAAAAAGCTCAAGGCCCTCCAAAAATTCTTTTTCCTCGCCCCAAAGCCCCCCTTATACCAATCCAGGAGTTAAAGTGGGGATTGAAAGTTAGAGGTCTTTGAAAAAAACCGCCCGCCTCCGCCACGACGTGTGGTACAAACACAGTCACGTGAGGGGGGTTCCCGGGGGGGGGGTAAGGATACACCAGGGGAGGCCATCCCGTGTCCCCAGAAACCCGTAAATCCTTGCGTGACGTGGAGGGACCGGACTTGTTTTTAAAACGTCTCCTTCAAACCCCTTTGCTTCCGTAAAAAACCCCCCTTTCCTTCCCTTTAACCCCTTTTCCCTTCTTTAAAAAACCCCTTTGCTTCCTGAAACAAGGACAAAGGGGTAAAAAGATACCTGAAAACCAAACAAAACTGTCACACAGTCAAAACCCAAAAAAAGGTTTTTGTTCCTCTTTTGGGCAGAGATGTGAGTGACCTGTGCTATTTGCCATCATGTACAGGGCACATGTTTTGTGTACGAGGGACGCTGACCCCAGGGCATTTTATAAGGGGGTGTGTGCAGCCTGATGGGTTTGTGGTCATTGGGCCCCCTCAGGGGTTTGGATTGGAGGATGAAAAATAAGCGGAGGCCCAAGCACAAACCGGCGGCCCGGAAAAAAGTTGTGCTAACGTAAGGTTACTTGGTACAATGAAATACAGGATCTCCCCCATTAAGTAGGCTAAGGTTCCTGGGGTTTGTAGTTCATTGAAAGTAAAACCCAAAACCTGAATATTTGGGGTTCGTTGTTGGCGGAGAGACCAGAGTGTTTTCCGGGGCAGCTGCTTGTGTGTTTGAGTGTAACCACTGGGCGTCAGATGGGAGTGGAATTTAAAATGGGTAAGTGCAGCGTTTTGAATGTTTGGTAGAAAAAACCTGGTAAAGATACACCATAAACCCAATTTTTGCGAAAAGACAGAAAGGTGAAAAAAAATCTTGGAGTGAGGTGAGCCCCGACCCCCCCCCAACTAGGAAAAACAAGTATTGAGGCAGAAATAGACAATAATTTTGGGGGTTATTTCCCCGAAGTGTTAAAAATGAAGTGGGAAGTTATTTTTAAAGTTTATCTGGCCCAGCAGACCTCACCTAACTATGAGTTTAGTTTTGGGCTCCATATTCAGGATGGATGTGGCCTTGTTAGAATCAGTTTCAGAGAAGGATGACCAAAAATTTTTCAAGGGATGCGTAACTTTTGTTATGAGAAGAGATTTTAAGTTTTTAAAATTACACTCACTCGAGAGACGCAGAGTAAAGGGGGGATCTGTAGAGTTTTTAAGTGGATAAAGGGTTTTAAAAAGGAGAGGTAGGAAAAAAATTCTTAGGGGAAAACCAGGTAGAAAAAAAATAACGGATTCAAGTGGAAAGTGTAATTTAAAAAAGAAATAGGGAAAAAAATGGTTCACAATAGGGGGGTGAAAAATTTGAATGGACCCGTAGAAGGTAGTTGGCGGAGTCATTAGGGAGCTTTTTAAGGGGGGTGGATGGTTATGGATGGGGATAAAATGGATGTAGGCAGGCCCACCGAGAGGAGGGGTCTGCCCCGGGGCCCCCTGGGGTTTGGGGGGGCCCATGGGGTTCTGGGGGGGGCCCCCTGGGGGGGGGGGGGCCCCATGGGGTTCTGGGGGGGCCCATGGGGTTCTGGGGGGGGCCCCGGGGTTCTGGGGGGGCCATGGGGTTTGGGGGGGCCCCCGGGGTTCTGGGGGGGCCCGGGGCTGGGGGGGCCCTAGGCTTTGGGGGCCAAAAAGGACCCATCAAAAAAGAGGGATTGCTTGTAGAACTGACAGATCTCCAAAATATGAAAAAACTATGTTTTACGCAGGGGGGTGAAAAATTGGGAAGAATTTTTGGGGTTTGGTTTAACAAAACATGAATTTGGCAAAAATTAAAAAAAGGTGTTTGGAAGATTTTTGGCTATAGGGCCATTCCAGATTCTTCCCTGAGCGGAGTGGCACCATTTTACAAAATGGCTCCCAAAAAATATCTTCGGGAAATGTTGTTCCCCCTAGAAATGGTGCTCTCGCACTTTTATCTTTTTCCCTAATTTTTTTTCTCTTGTTTTTTCTAGGCTGGGGCCCTGGAAATTTGTTTTGGGTAAATAGATGTGTATTAGTCAAAAGAAATTTAGAATTAAAAACTTTTTTAATATTATTTGGACCCAAAAGGGCTCCGGATGGCTTGTAAATGAGGGCCTTGGATTCCGGAATGCAGGTTTTTTTTAGCTGTATGTTCATTTAAAAAAGACCCGCTCATTGAATCACTTTCACTTTTTTGACCCTCTTTCTGTTTTCAGGTGTGCAAGGGCCCAAAAAGTTAAAAAGGTGGTGGACCCCCCTACGCCCGGGCATCAACACGGGGGTCTAAAAACTGCTGGACAAGGTTTTCTTTGGGGGGAAACACGTAGAGGTGCTTCGCGTCCGGCGAGTCTACACGTGCCACCAGGGAGGGGGGTAAAGACAGTGGTGAGTTTCTTGTAGGTTTTGAAGGTTTGGCGTTTGCCCCATCAATATTTTTTTCAAGGGCTTCATGATGGGAAGGGCTTTGAAGAAACACTACAGCGGCACAGGGGCCAAGTGGCAGACTCAGTAGGTCCTTACGGGAAAACAAAACTCAGCGTGCAGAGAAGGTAAGAAACCCCAAAGTGTGCTGTGATCGCGATAGCTAAAAGAATTTTACCCGAAGGGCTGGTAAAAAAGGCTTCCGCCGAAACATGCTTCTTGTGTGAAAACTGCCCCAGACGGGGATCTTTGACTCGAAAAGCATCAACTTTGGTTTCTAGAAAGTCGGGAAAGGCTGCAATGAAATTGCGGACAAACCCCATGGCCAAACTGAGTGCAGGAGTTTGTTTGCCAAGAAGCCCGGTACCATCTGCCATTTTGCCTTTTTTTACAACAGAGCTAGAAAACAAAAACATAGGAAGAGTCGGGTGTGGACAAAATGAATCATGGCCTTGCATTTGCGAGCGCATTTATATTGAAAGATACTCGCATGGACGGTCTATTTGCACCCATCTTCAAATCAGTGCCTGGTCGATCTGAACAACAAGGCTAAACAATTGGAAGATGTTGCGGGACGCGTCCACTCCACTGACCTCAAAAAGAGAGTACTGGCCTCTTTCCAGACATCTTCTTTTCTTCCTTTCTAGGGGGGAGCAAAACCACGGTTTTCAGTCGATTTTCAAAGCCTTTTTTTCCGGGTGGCTCCCTGGGGGCTGTGGGGTTTGGGGCCCAACCTTGCTCTTTTTACCCAACCCTTTTTAGAAATATTTTAAACCCCTTAAATATTCTTCTTTTGGGCCCGTCCCCTACTAAAACCTAAAAAAAATTTCCATTATCCCATTTGTTCCCCTCCCCACTCTATCCCACTGATCCCCGCCTACCCCCCCGTGCCACTTGCTAAAGCCGCTCTCTTTCCTCATTCCCTTGGACACTTAATCCCAGGTGCTACGTTTCATCTTTTACCCATACAATTTGACATATTTGTTTCCCTTCTTTTGCCATCTTTTGTTCTACAAATTGACCCAGGTTTTTTGCCCTTGCTTTAAAAATAAACCACCCCCCAAGCTACCATCATAAAAGCCCTCACATTTTGGTGGGGTCCCCCCCCTTTTTACCAATTCAGAGAACTCTTACCCCACCCTGCTCCACATCCCCCCTGCCCTGCCTCTGAACTTGGTCTTCACCTTTCGCTTTAACCCCCCCCTCACTAGACTGGGTATCCTATCTTAAAACCCTAAAACCCAAAATTCCCTCCCCCCGTCTGTTATCTATCCCATTTATACTCTTCCTACCCTCTAAACTTTTCGACCCCACCTGTTTTCACCCTTTTTTTCAAACCCTGTTTTTGTAATTAAGCACTGATTTTCCCTATTCTCTCCGCAAAGGTACTCCCCTGCCTCCCCCCTGATCCCCCACTGCTACTACCTGTTTGCCTCTAGTGAAAGTTCCTCCCTGTTCTTACACTCTAATTGTCCAGCTTCCAAACCGTCCCCTCAACACTCTCCCCCCTACATGAGGCTCGGTACTGCCATGCCTTTCCACAACCTTTTACTACCTCATACCTGTTTGCCCTAAATTTTGTACACTCCCAACCCTCCCACCCACTGATTTGTTTTTCCCTATTTACCCCGTTTCGTCCTATCTGCCCCCTTCCCATCTACCGTGATCCTAGGTTTTTATATGACTCGGTCGCCCTACCCCTAGGTTCCTTTTCCCCAACCCTCCCCCATCGCCCCTCTCCATTTAAAACCGGGGCCCTGATTTTTTCTCATTTTAAAATTTCTCCCAAAACCCCTCCCATATGTGGGGACTAATTAGCATCTCCTGAATTTTCCCCACTGTCCTCATAGACAACTAGTGTCAGCATATAGAAAAATGCTCAATTTTTCCCCCCCAACCCTTACCCCAACCCAAATTTTCAAAACCAATTTGCTAATTCCCTCTTTAACCCAAAAAGTAACGGTGATAAACGCAGCCCTGCCTAACCCTCTTCGACTACCACCCACTCTGTCCATGTCCCAAGTGTAATGCCCCTGGTCCTCATACATACTATCTATTTTGCTGACTATTCGTCCTAAACCCAATTTTTGACATAGTTCAAAGCAAAACCCATTTACCTATCATAAACCCCTTTTAATGTCAAGGAATGCAAGGTATGTTTCCCACCCATCTATTTTATTTTTTTACACTGAACTAACTACGAACGTTGTCCTACCTCTTTCCCATCCCCGCGAAAAAATTTTGTTCCTCCCCATTACTTATTCTCTCACAACATTTACTAATCCACCATTTAATAACCCACTGAAATCTTTCCACCGTATCCTTCTGCATTGGTCGATAAAATTTTAAGAGTTTCTACTTTTGTGACTCCCTTTGGGAATAGAGTAACCCCACCCTCTTCCATTTCCTTGGACTCTCCCTTACCTGCAAATCTGCCTAAAAAGCCTATACAACCCATCCACCTACCCCACCCCCTTTTTTAAAAATTTGTTTGGGGATACCACCCGCCCGCTCTTTCCTATTTTCAGTTTTTTTTAAATAACTCTTATTTCTTCCCTTTCTGAAATGTTTATCCTTCCTCACTATCTTCCTTTTCTTCCCATATTTATTTACCCAATTTTACCGCCAGTCATGCCCCCCCCCTCCTCCCAAAACTTCTGATCTCCCTCTTAAAAACTCTCAGGGCCTTTTACCCTTTGTTCCCCTAAAATTTCACTACGCACGGGTTTTCCCCCGTCTTCCCCTTCCCCTAAGAAAATAACCAAACCCCACCCCCTTCCCCACCCTTCTCCCTTAGTTTTCCCCTACAATTCCCTCTCATGTTTGCCCTAGCCTTTCCCAATAAGCGTTTTTTTCTCTTGTTTTTTCTTATACCTATCCCCTGCCTCCTATACCTAACTTTCCCCATCTCCCTTACTTTCCCTTTTTGAGCTTTTCGTGCCCTGTTCTGCTCCTTTTTTTCCTTCCTCGCCCCCTTAATCTCACTATTTCCCCCACCTATTTTCACTTTTTTTTCCCCCCCCCTTTGCTTCACTTTACCCTTTTTTCTAGCTATTCCCCTATTGTCTCCCCCAGACTCTTTTCATTTCATCCACCCCCCCTTTTCCCCTTCCAAACTACGTTTTAAGTCCCCCTAAAAGTTCCCAAATTTGCCCGTCTAATGTCCCATCTTTTTTTTTGCATTTTTCTCCTTTTCATTCCCCTTTGTTTTTTACTTGTATAAATTTTAAAACTACAGTTGTGGCACTATTTATATCTACCAGCCCCCCTCATCTATCCCCATATCCTTTACCATCTTCCTGGGGTTTTTATTTTCTACAATAATCTATAGCTGATTTCCCCCCCTCTCTCTGCCCATGTTACTCACCCTCTCCATTGTGATTTAGGATTTCTAACTGTTGGCCCAACAAAAATTTTAAAAGGAGTATCCCATTCCCATTTCCCCCTCCCCTAGTAACTATGTGTCCATTCAGGGCCCCATAACTATTATCTGTTCCGTCTTGGGTTTGCTAAAAATCTAATTTGTTATATTTCTTTATTTTCTATACTAGCCCCTCTCCCTCAACTGTCATTAGCGACTACAAAATGTCGTCCCCTTTTTTTCCCCCTTTTTACTCTAATCTAGCAGCAAAAAAATTTTGTTGCCTCAAGGTTCCTACATCTGGGTCCTCAACATCAAAACCTGATCCCGCCGACGATAACCCCCCCCCCGCCCCCTTTTCTAGGTTCTTGCTTCTACCCTTTTTTTTAAAGGGGTACCCCCTTTCTTTAAATTTTTCCTCTCCCTAAGGTGGGATTCCGTGACGCCTACTACATCAAAACCCCCCCTTTACTTAATTCCCCGGAAAAGTCCTCTAATTTCCTACCCCCAACCCCTGGGCTTTTAAAGCATCCAAATCGCATAGAGTTTCTACACCCTTCCCTTGGGTTTCCCTTTTTTTAACACTGGTTCCCTTATCTTGAAGCCCTATGCCTCCCCTTTTCCCCCGTAGACCTAGTTTTTCCGCTAGTAACCTAAAAGCCCTTTCTAATGGGGCCCGACCCCCTCGTCCCCCTCTTACTTAGGTGGACACCATCCTGGGATACACGAGTGCTTACCATTTAAAAAAAGTGTCCCCCCCGTCCCAAACCGCAACCCATATCCCTTGCACAGCTCCTTTATCTTTCTATTAACTTAAGGCCCTCGAACCCACCCTGACCCGAAACTCCCAGGGTCACACCCCCAAATCACCCCTTTCCTACCCCTCTCCCCGACCTTCTCTAACAGGGGCCTTGTACCAGTTACCCAAACCCCCCCGCCCCCGCCTTGCCCCACGTCGTTCCCCCCGACGTGCACCACCACAAACCCCATCCCTTCCTGTGCCTACCATCAGCCTGTCCCGTCATTTTAAAATCCTGCACAGATGCCCCTGGATAGCACACCTAGTCCTCCTGTCCCGTCCTCCACAGAAGTTCGGTAGGTCTTCACTGAGAGCTCCCACCAAAACCCCCCTCAGCCCCTTTTTACTCCTGTCCCCTGCTTGCTGCTCCCCCACACCTTACCTTCACCCCCAATCCTTCCCCCAGCACAGCATACCCGTTGTGCAACGGCACCCCACCTACTTTTTTTGCCCCAGCAACCCGGGTTGCTTTCCCCTTTTTACCACCGCCCCTCTCCCTCCTTGGGGCCCGGTACCCCCACTTGCCGGCCTGGTAACTACACCGCCGCCAACCCTAAAACCCCCCTCAAGGGTGTGGGCCTTTGCTGAAGGTCCTTCACCTCGCCCTGCATGGTATAACCCCCATCCCAGTACCCACATTTTCCCCCATCCCTACTCCCTTAAGCCCTTAACCTCCTCCTGCAAGCCTTTACCTGTTCCCGAAGGCACACACCACCATTCCCTCACCCAGGACCGCAAAAATGTCACACCCACCGACAGGAGTAAACATTAACCACTCTTCCACCCGCTGGTTTTCACGTGGCTTTGGGGCCCCACTACCCCTCTGTAGGGGCACAGCTACCCCCTGACCCCCTGCGGCCACGTCAGCTGGCTAACCCTCCACAACCCCTTCTAGACCCCCCATACTCCATTTTACAAGAAAGCAAAAATTTAATCACGAAAAAACTTAGCTCAGGCCACACTCCTGCCTCCACGGAGTCCACTCGGCTAATCCGAGTGGACTCAAAATGGAAGTCACAACAAGGCCCAATGTGTCCTCATTCCAAAGCCCGGGGACTTGCGTTCGCTTGCATTACTGCGTACCTTTAAATGCATACCAAATCGGTAAAGCAGTACCCGGAACGCAAAAATTTTAAAGAAGCACACCCGTAATGCACCAAAAAAATTTGGTTACACTTGATTATCGTAATTTTTAAAAGTTAAAAAACAAAAGACAATCGCCCAAACTTTGCCGGGGAGTTTAGCTCTGTTTTCAGGCGTCGCGGTATTCATTTATAGACCACTTTGGGTTTGGGGTTAGGAATTTTAAGGGAACTTATATTTCCGGGAAAAAAACACATTATTTTTTTTTTTTTTTTTGAAAACTAACATTTATGGGAAACGTTTTTTTATACAAAATGTTTAGAAAAAATGGGTGTACAATGTATGGAAAATAAAAAGATCGAAGGAAAAAAAATTGGGAAAAAATTTTGGGAACGCTGGTAATCCTTTCAATTTTTGGTAACGGAACCAGTAAAGCAGTAAGCGGGCCGCCCTAAGGGAAATTAAAATCGGTAACACATTTACGGTAATGCACCCCTGATTTTTCTGTAACGCATTGAGGTAATGCACTGCCTGTCCGGGCGGTAACGCGCCCAGTTGCTCATTTCACACCCAAAATGTTGGACAAGCACTAGGGGAAAACGTGAGCATGAGGCTGATGGTGAGGTGTTCATCTTGCCAGGGCTGGAACATGGAGGAGAGACATGTTTTTAAAAAGAAAAACCCGTTTTGGGGGTTCCCTTTTAACCCAACACGGAAAATTCGTTCCCGTGTCTCTGTTGCGTTTTGGGGTATGGTGTTGAAAGGGCCAAACATCAAGGACAGTCAAGTCTTCAACAATGCCCCCGCCCGTGCTCACGATTTCCCAGTACTGATGTCCAATAGCATGGTAGACGTCAGGAGAATCAGCGGCCCCCTGACAAACAAGGCACAACCCAAGGGAAGGGGAAAAACCTTGCCCCTCACTTTGGGGGGGCCCGGGGGTGTATATACCTGTATATACCTGGTGGAGTGTGAGATAACCTGGACGACCCTACCCGAAGCTCGAAGCTTTCAGGGAAATCTTTCGATGTGGGTGCAAGAACGGCTGAGAGGCGTGCAAATGCCGGCGGCGCTCTTTAGTGTACGGTCTTTGTGAGTGCGGTGGACAGTGCTCGAGGGACGCGGGTCAAGAGAACGTTCATTTCTGTTGGGAACAAAATTTCCCTCCTATTGACTTGCAAACACTATAATAAGCTAGGTGTGTACCTCTGCTACCTACAAAAACACAAAAAATAATTTGGGTTTTTTGACGCACTTTTACGAAGTGGTCCCGATTTTAAAATCGTAACATGACGTAAAAATGATAATTCTTATTTTTTAGCTAAACAGTAATTATTTGCCATTTCAATGTTAGTGGCAGTAAAAAACTGGTTGATTTTTTTAAAAAAAAAACATTCCCACCCTAAATTGATTTAACCTACAATATCAAAGAAATTTTAAATAAACGAAAATGGCCCCCTTTTGTCACGGGCGAATTGAGATGGCCCTAAAAACTAAAAAAACAAATGAGGCACAGTTACCGCGGACCAAATTTCCTGCTTTTTTATCAAACCCACAATATTTCACCTATCTGCAGTACTATGTGGAATGAAACAAAGTAGTTGCTTCAAACCGGACATCAAGGGGGAAAAATGTATCGTAGTCGTGGTAAAGCAGCTGCCCAAAGCAAAAGAAAATTTCAGATGATGGTGAGGCACAGCATTTTAGATTTAAAAACAACAAAAGAAGCAGATGGTCACCAAGAAAATTTTTTAGAAGTCGCGTTATATATATACCGTATATGCCCGGGCAAAGACGCAGTTTTTTCCCCTTAAAAAGGAATGCAAAGTTTACCCTGCGTCTTTTTGGGCCATATTAGCGCAGAGAGGTCGGGCAGAGAAAGCAGAACAGCCGGTGGGGTATTAAAAAGGGGTCTGGAGTGATCGTGTGAGCAGTAGTTCACTGACACAATGTGTAAGGTGTTTCAACAGTAAGCAAATACAAAAAAAGGGTTTTGGAGTTTAAGAGAAAACAAGATTTGGGACAAAAGATAGCGATGTTGGTGCCAAGGGGCCCGGGGCAGATGAAGCATGACCCAAACCCCCAGCTGCTGTCTCCATTGAAAAAACGCTGATATCTCAGGTCTGCCGCTTACCTGGATTACTTCACCGGCGACGCCCCGCACACCCACCTGGGTCATTCCCGCCAGACTCCCCCCCGCACCCATGGAAAAGAAAAAACATCCCGAATTAATGCCCCCTTAACCCGCATTCGTTTGGGGCCACAAAAGTTGACAAACATTTGGAAGGAGATGATAGAAGGGAGGCAGAAAATGGTGAGGAATTTTTGCTGTAATGATATGTTATAAAGGAAAAGTGAAAAAAAAGAGGGGTGTTAAAGTTTTTTTTGAAGGAGTTGACGGTGAGAGGGAGGGGGTAGTATCTTGGGGAGTCTGTCATCACAAAAGTGTCGTAGCCGCGAAACGATTGAAGAAGTGGGCGAAGAACAAAGTGAAAGGAGCCCGCTGAACAAAGAGAACAGAGAGAACAATGACAATAACATGATTTGTAGGTGTGGGAGGGTAGAGTAACAGGAAATAACATAGGGCGTGAAGAGCGATACGGCACCAGTGGCCGCCGGAAATACTAAGGGGGCGTTTTAGGGGGGGTAGAACGAACGGCCCATGCGTTCGTGGCCCGTTCAAAGACCTGAAAAAGATTTAGTATAAAACAGGACACAGTGAAGGGGAAGACAGATCAAGAGGGACGAGCGAACAACCATTTCTATATGGTCTTACCCACCCTTGTTATAAGGCCCCTTACCCGTCATGAAACAGTTCCCCCGACATAAATAGTAGGCCCAAAAAGGACCCGTCTTCGGCTGTCTTTCTGCTGTTTTGGACCACGGGAATAGTAAGTAACTAGGTTTGGGCTAGTTTTTTTTGTGTGCAGTGACCGTGACAGGGTCATTTTCCAGTATATACAGTACATCCGAATGTTTTTTAAAATGTTAAATAATGGTTCAATGCAATAAAACAGGAAAATTTTCAAGAGACAAATAATGTTGTATGTGATTTTTATGTTTTTTTAGAAAAAAGTGTGAAACTAAAGCGCGGCTCAGCCCCACTTTAAAGAGCCAGGTACCCTTTGACCTTTGTGCCCAACCAAAGTATTCAGTGAAAGCAGCTTTTTTTCTTAAGCCTTTTTATGAAAAAAAATAAGAGGAAGGGGGGTCGACAAAACTGGGTTTTTAGGTGTGGGGGGTTTGGGCACAAAGTATTTGATGGGGGT
>JACEEZ010022694.1:0-59537 GCA_016584305.1 Chionoecetes opilio
TTTCCCCCCTTTTTTAAAAAAAAAATAAAATTTTAACACCCAAAATTTTGGGGAATTCCAACCCCCAGCAAGTCAACTTTTAATCCCTCACCTTAAAATTTACTGAATCTTACCTTCCCCAAACACTCTAGACCTTCCCCCATTCGTGGAGTAAACATTTTACAAGCATATTGCCTCAGCCTTGCCCCATTGTGGAGTAGACATTTACAAGCCAATATGCTCTAGACCTTGCCCATTCGTGGAAGACTTTTACAAGCCAATATGCACTCTAGACATTGCCACCAAGGGAGTAGACATTTAAGCCAATCCAAAACTCAATAGCACTCTAGACCTTGCCCCTTAATGTAACATATAATAACCTTGCCCCCATTCGTGGGAAACATTTTACAAGCCATATGCACTCTAGACCTTGCCCCCATTCGTGGAGTAAATTTTAGCTATAAATAATAATTCTAATTATCTTAGTATCAGCAACTGCTGATAATCACTGTTAACCCACTATTAAGTGGTTAATGAAACAAAAATTGTAAGTCTAGTATTTTAAATCTCATATATTCGGCCGTAGATACTCGCGGTCGATTTAATGTTCATTATTTAAATTTTTTACCACTGTTTTTATATTATGTAATTTGTGTTAAATAATGATAAGCTCACAACAGAGTAATCCCTCAGCGCCCACTGTTACGTATATGTACATAAATTCAAAATTCATAAAAAAAAAAAATTGTAATATACTTACCATAACTACCCCAATAAAATTTGATTTATAATAAAGATGTAACTACAGGACAGAGTCTGGATGATCCTACCGTTTTCTTCAAGTATGAGTCTCAACTTGGTGCTGCACAGGTGAAATCTGTGAATATTTTTGCACTGCTTCGTGTCACTCACATATTTACGGGTAACTAAGTATTAATGAGTTATGTAATTGATGATTAGATGTTACTGAAGATATGCAGAAGATGAAAAAGCAACATGGTATACTTTACTTGTTATATGATTATAAGCGTGGATTGTAACATTGGGTCTTTGCAGTATAGTCACTGTAAATGCTATATCTTTTTTTTTGTAGGGCCTACATTCACTGTTAGCTTGTTGCTAGTAATAAACGAGGAAAAAAATGATAATATATATGATATATAATAGGAAGTGTATGTGTATTACCGCCTAGTGTACCCTAAATCATCATAAAATCCAATCCATTCCCTAAAAAAACTAAAAAAACGGAAATTATGTATTTACTTATGTTTCTTTTAATATTTTATTATACATCTATACACAGCGCGCCAAAGCATTTTCGCGAATCATAACACAGGCTTCCATCGGAATTCAGAAAATGTACTCTATGGCACCTACTGACTTCCGAGGCTTTTTCAATGGCAAGCTTGTTTAAGGCACGGGAGTCCATCAAGACCGTTTTAGGAATGTTCGATGCACTTGTCAATTATAATGAAGCATTTCAAAAAATATCGCCTTCTTCCCGCGAGTAATTTGAACAGACGCGCATGGTATGTCCCTATCATTATTTTAATGAGTGGCAAGAAAGACCTAACAAAAGCAAATAAGTTTTTTGTACTCTACACAAGGCAAGAGCCAGTGGAAGAAATATCAAGGTTGTGGTGTTACGAGGAGATGAGTGCATAAGTGGGGGGAAAGTTTCACGGTGAGTTGCATCGTCGCGACACCCCGCACACCAAAAATTTATAAGGGCCAGGGCGGGGGTGAAAACATCAGAAAGCCCCCTAAATGTCTTAAAACGTCAAGGGGTCCCCCATCCTCAATTAAGGCAAGAAAAATTTGCGATATGATTTTTAATCTCGCCTGGCCACTTATAAATTTTGGTCGCGGCTGCGCGACGATGCAACTCCCATGAAAATTTTACCCCCTTAGCATCATCTCCTCGTAACATCCACAACCTTTATATTTTTTGGCCCCCTCTGCCTTGTTGAGAACAATAACTTAATTTGCTTTTTGTTAGGTCTTTCTTGCCACCATTATGAAAAAAATGAAGACTTTACCAATGCGCGTCTGTTCAAATTACTCGCGGGAAAAGGAAGGCGAACTTTTTGAAAGGGCCTTAATCTAAAATTTTAAACAAGTGGCATCTGAACTTTCCTCAAGGGTCTTGATGGACCTCCCCCGTCCCCTTAAAAAAAAGCTGCCATATGTAAGATACCCTCTCTGGGGAAGGGCAGTAGGCTGCCATAGAGTACATTTTCTAAATTTCCCCCTTTGGGAAAGCGCTGGTTATGATGTCGCGAACAATGTTTTGGGCGTTGTTTTTATTTTTATTTCTTTTTTTATTATCTTTTAATTGTTTTTTTTTTTTACAGAAAATGGCAGATGTGATGTGAGATGTGTTTCATTGAGAGGGTAACCCCTTGAAGGAGTTCCTTTAATAAGCAAATTAATAAGACTATGAATCAATCCATTATTGGGGCATAGGGCCGGGGGGCGCGTCCCCTCACCACCCTACAACCCAAATCCGGGGTCACCACGCCCCGAGTCCCATGCGGGGCTCCCTGCCCATCCCAACCCAATTTTTTTTTTGGATAGGAAGTATAAATTTGCCCCAGCACGACCCTTGGGGGCCCCCCCTTTGGGCCTCCCCCACGACGGTTTTTTTTGTTTTTTTTTTTCTTTAAAAAGATAAAAACCCGATGAAAAAGGTTGGGTTTCGGGGAAAGCGTGCCAAAGGCCCATATGCCAAAAGTGAGGGAAGTTCTGACGGATTTATTCAGGTAATAGGCCTCAAATCAGTCTCAGGGGTTAATCGCGGGTTTGAAAAGAAAATTTCATCCCAGCGATACCCCATGATTTTTCCCCGAAGCCCACTTTTTACCAAAGGCACGTTTTGCCTTTTCCCAAGCCCGCTATTTAGTGCCCAAATGTCTCAAACCATAGAGTAAGACAGGGATCACAAGCGATTTGAAGATCCGGATTTTTGCCTGCACAGGTACCCCAAAAACGCCAAATACTCCTGCTGAACAAGTCCATAAACGTGGGGCTATCCCAAACCCGTCGAAAGTAAGACTTCTTGACGTGACCCGCCTCTTTATGGTTTTTGCGCTCCCAAAGGTAGAAAAAACTTCCAAGTTCTAATGTCCTCGCCGCACGCAGGGAACGGGGGCCCTTTTATTTGTTATCTAGTAAGTCCCCAAAACACCTGGATTTTGGTTTTGGGACCCAAGCTGAGACCGCAAGCCCCAAAAGGGCCCTTTGCCTCCTGGGTGCAGAGCCTCAAAGAGCCATTACCGGGGCCCCCAGCGATCAGCAAAGATTACTGCATCATCGGCAAAAACAAGATCAGGGATTTTGGTTTTGGGCCGACGGATAAAATCCAAAAATCACTTTGAATACAACTGTCCCCAATACCAGCCCCTACAATTTTTAAAAAGGGGACGCCCCCCTTGCTCACCCCTGTATTCACAGGAAAGAAGCTGGATACACCGCCCCACATTCACAGCACTCTAAGTCCGAGTACAGACCAATCATCAAAAAAAATAGCCCCTTGCGGGAAATCCCGCAAAGTGGGAAAGACCAGTGACTCACGATAAAACAAATCAAAGCCTTTTTGAGATCAAAATGGGCTGAAAGGGCACCCCTGTCAAAAACTCACGTTGGGGTTCCACCAGGGACACAAAGTCCCTAGGTTTACGGCCGTTTTTGGGGACTTACCGGGCGTGAAACCGACTGTGAGATCCCCCCTTGTTTTTTTTTTGCCCCCGAACCCAAGAATGACGCGGTCCGTGTCAGAAATAGAGGGGAAAAGAAACTCCCCTGGCACGCTGAGCAGTCCCAAAAACCGAGGGGTATTGTTGCAGTCCTGCGGAACCCTTTCCCTTTCCGGGAATGGGGACGCCCAAAGGCCCCTTTTAAAGTCAGGGGGGAATGGTCCCTGATTGTAAACACGGCAGTCAGGACAGCATAAAAAACCCGCGGATCTAAACCCCCAGTTTTAAAGGAGCTCTGCCACTGATATAAAAGAAAAAAAGCTCCCTTTCCAAACCCTAAACCCTTTCCAAACCCCCTCTCTGACTTCGTCAAGAGAGGGTAAAAATTTTTTCCCCGCAATGGGGGGCCCCCCCCCCCGGCCCAATTTTAGGGGGGACATAAAGATTTAAAAATTTTTTTTGTGTTTTTTTTTGAAATCTCTACGGACTTAAAAAATTTTATTCTAAGTAATAATCAGTAATTTCAAAAAATGTATAATTTTTTTGCCAATTTTACTTTCAAAAAAAATGTGAACTTTAATAAACAACCAATAAAAATTAAGGTCAAACCCCTTTACATATTTCTTTTAACCGTTTAATTAAAGAAATGAATAAAGATAACACCAACCCAAAATACAGATGAGTTGAATTTTTAACGGCCCAAAATTCCTTTAGGACCCAATTTTAAATAGGGGTCATTTTTTTCCCCAAAACATTGGGGGGGTTTAAAAGGGGGTTAAACCCCAAAAAGCACCCCGAAACCCCGTGAAAATTGGGGCTTTTTTTACCCCAAAAAAATTTAGGGTTCGAAGGGTTAAAACCTAAAAGGAGTTCCGCACCCCATTTGACTCCCCTAAAAAAAATTAGGCCCCATGGGTTCCCCCAAAAAATTCTTAAGCCTTTTCTGCCCCCAAAAAAATTTGAAAATAAAGGGCAAAAAAAGGGCCCCATTAAAAAATTTCTCCATGTTTCCAAAATTTGCCAAAAATTTACCCCTTTTTACAAAATAAATTAAAACTTTTTTTTTTTTTTTGCCCAGAAAATTTTCTAAGGGTTTTTCATTTTAAAACTTTTTGGGGAGCAGTTTTTAAACCGGGGGTATTTTGTAAAAAGGGGGTTCAGAATTTTACCCCGGGGGCCAAAAATTTGTTGGCCAAAAATGAATGCCATGTATAAAAAAAAAAAATTTTAAAACCCCAACCCCCCAACCAAAAAAAAAAAAAAACCCCAAAAAAAAACACCACCAAAACCCAAAAAAAATTTTTTAAAAGGAAGCGGAAATTTAATATTTAAAATTATTTTGTCTGTCAACAATAATTGTCTAACCACCTGGAGTCCAACGGTTCATCTTTAAAGTCATACTAAAAATAATTTGTCAAAATATTTAGGACCGTCATGTCGTTTTCTTTTTATACCGTTTCGTACATAAGAGTTATTACTCGTGGGTACGTGTTCAGGTGTCTTTTGGCAAAAGAAATGGCCACTCCCCCACAAAATAGCAGCGGGCCCAATCTCCCCCCGGCCCCCTCTTTAAAGGGTTTCTGTCTATTAGGGCACTGAATGGGGAGAGATATATATGTACTTTGTATAATTTTTCCTAGGAAAAACAGACAGGGGCCAGGGGAGTGGTAGGTTTTTGACCAAAAGGGAACTGGGGACAACAGGAGGACCCGGACAAACCAGTGTTTCCCAAATTTATCGCAGTTGATAAACATTTTTGGAAGGGGGAAACAACAACTGTGTCTATGCGGGTTCATCACCCCCCGCCGGGTTTACCATCATTAAGAGGACCCCCCCCGAAAACTTTCCCTAATGCCAGTTGATAAGAAATTAACTTTACAAGAAAAAAATTTTTTTTTCCTATCTAGGCCCTTTTTCAAGTCCCAAACTACAAGGTTATTGGGGATAAAAAGCCCAAACCACGCCCAGGACGAATTTGGGGGGCCCTCGAACCGCTGACCGAAGCGGGGTTTTTTTTCTGCCCCGCGACCCCGATCTCTAAAAAAAACCGAGCCCCCCTGACGAGTTTCACATACAAGCATGTGTAACCCAACTGTCAAAAAAAGGAAAACTCCCCTATATAAGAGGTCGAAGGGCCGGAAGGGGCCCAGAAGCGAGGGGCCGACGCTATTTACACACACTTTGCGTTTCCCCTTTAAAGAAACCCTTTTGGTTTACACGCTGTTGTCACTGAAGGGTTCAGGCCGGTCGAAAGGGACTTAATTTCTTTGGGAACCGTGGGGAACCTATGACTAGTCGCTTTTCCTCACATTGAACATTTTTTAAATAACTTATATTGTTTTTCCTCGTTACTGGATTTTTATATTAAAAACCCCTAAAAAAAAACCGTTCGGTTTATTTTGTATTGCCCCCTTTACCAGCCCTTGGCAACCCACCCTAAAGGCCTTTGACGCTAAAAGGGTTAATGGGTTGAACCAGTTATTTTTAAAACAACAAGATAAAAAGGGTAACACTGGGGCCCCAAACGTAAAATTTTAAGGGGCCATGTCACACGAGAATTTTTCCGGGCCTGTTGGTACTTGCTCCCAAAAGATCCCCGTATGGGGGGCCAAAAGGTGGGGCGACTTGTCACACGGCTTTTTGGGCCGGGGCATTTTCCTCCCCGGCCCATTTCCGGGACCGCCCCCAAAACCCAAAAAAATATGGATCGGCAAAAGTCTTAGCGGGTTGTATAGGACTCAATGTGTGTTTTTGGCAAATTATTTGCCCAAAAAAACGCAAGTGGACTCGTTCTTGGCTTGCAAGAAGAAAGACCAAAGGGGGCAGGTTTTTTATAGATGGTAAGGGAATTTGAGCTTGGAAGACCCGGAGACACTACGGAACTACATAGGGCTAAGCAAAAACCCTTTTTACAAAATTTGCTAGGGGATTTTTCAAATAAGCTACCCGCTCAAGCCTTTTTCTCCCCGCTCTCATATCCTTTTCCCCTTTGACCCCTGAATGATCAAATCATTTACCGAAAATTTCCCCTGTACTTTTTCGGGAAATCAGAATTACCCTTCAATCAAAAACTGAAAAAGTTTTTAAAAAAAAATGTAGTTTATAATTTTAAATTTGTCTGAAAGTGGATGAAAATATTGGCAAAAAAATTTAATTTTTAAAAACTCAATCTTTAAAAATCGTTTTTCATAAAAACCCACGCAATTTCAAGAAAGAATGAGGTTTGGGGAAATATTGCTTGTGGGAAAGCATTAAATGAGAAACCTGTTTTTGTTTTATACTAGCCCCCCAAAGCCGCCCTGGGGCGGATTTTTTGGCTGGGCCCCGCGGAGGGCATTGGGGGGGGGATTTCCCGGCCCACCAACCTGTGTTTGGTGGGCCGAAGGCCACCAAACACGGACTCTCCAGAAAACCCCTTTTAATTTTCCTGAAATCATGGAGAAAGAAAATGTATGTATTCCCCCCCCCATTCACTCACCCATTACCCATAAACCCCCCAAACCTTTAAATCACCCTTTTACCCATAACCCCCCACCCCATTAAACTCACCTTTACCTTTCACCAACAACCCTTTTCACCCCCCAAAAAAACCACACCCCCCCCAAATTCCCCACTCACCACCCATCCCCCAAAAACCCTTTCATTTCACCCATCACCCCCCCCCCCAAATTAAACCCATCCCCCCACCCCCACTCACCCTTTACCCATCACCCAAACACAAGGTTTTTAAATTCTCGAAAACCACTTTTTTTTCACAATTATCGCAAAAGGGCTGAAAAAAAAAAAAAAAAAGGGATCGGTTTAACTCATAATTGGGTTAAAACCTTCCCCTGGTAAACCCGGGTTTTCCAAAAATGGAAATATGAGGTGATTGCGCCACGGGGGGGGGAAACCCTATACCCAGACACACACACACACACACACACACACACAAAACACCCTTCGCTTTAGTTCCCTTTCCCATCACCCCCCCCTTTTCCCTAAACCCCATCCCCCAATAAACCCCCCACCCATTAACTCCCCCACCCACCCCACCCCCTTTACCCATCACCCCACCCTTTAAACCCCCCCCTTTTTAACCCCAAATCCCCCACATAAAGGTTTTCCCTCAATTCTCCCCAACCCATTTTTTTTCAAAATATCGCTAATAGGCTCCCTAAAAAAAAAAAAAAAAAAGGGATCGGATATTCATAAGGGGTTTTAAAACCCCTTCCCCTGGTAACCCCCTTTTCCCAAAAAGTGCCATATGAGGTGATTGCCCCACGGGGGGGGGAAAACCAAACCCGGGACACACAAAAACCACACCCCACAGACAGACAGACAGACACATTTGGCTTATTTTTACCTTTCCCCTTACCCCCCCCCTTTTTCCCCCCCACCCATCACCCATCACCCCCCCCATTCACTCCCCCATCCCCCCACCCCCAAAAACCTATCCCCCCCAACCCATTCACTCCCCCATTACCCATCCCCCTACTTTCGGGGTTTCCTAAATTAGAAAAAAACTGAAAATCCGAAATCCCAGTGGTCGCTGATAGTTTTAACTCAAAATTTGGGTTTAAAAAGTTGGTAATTTTTAAAAGAAAAATAGGGGGCTTATTCCACTGTATTTAAAACACCCCAAGTATAATTTTTAAAAACGTTTTTCTTCTTTTATGAAATTTTGTATAGAAACCTGTTTCCCGGGTAAAAATTTTATAAACCAAAAAAACCAAGTGGTTTTATAAGTTGAGGAGGCGAGGTAAATGCACCTTGATATTATATAGTCAATAACAAAAGGTTTAGAAGTTACTATCCCTAGGCAGTCTATTTTCTTTTTATTATTGTGATCAATCAGATAGAAACCCTAGAAGTCCCAAGGAGTCGACGCGTGAAGGGGCAATTTTTTGATTCAATTCCCCCAAAAAATCTCCCCGCCCCCCACCCCCCGCCGGGGGACTTTCGCCCCCAAAATTTAAAACCCTACATTGTCGCAGAAACAAGCCGATTAAAAATTCTTTATTCTTCTTTTTTCCAAGGCTTTGCTTTTTGGGGTATTTGCAAGGTTTCCCAGACGCAGCAGTAGGGTCTTAAAAAACAGTGTAAAATCGCCCAAATTTTAAATGCCACAAAAACCCAGAAAAAAAATTTTAAGTTTGCTACTGAGGGAGAAATTTTTGCTTTAAAATTGCTATTATAGAACGTTCCATCGAAAATGCAGTAAATCCTATAATTATTTAGAACAACAGAAAAAACTATTTTTTTTGGTTTTCAGATGGGGGCCCTTTCAAAACCAAAAAATTAATTTAGGGAAAAATATTAGTCGCGGAAAAAAAAAAACCCACAGTAGCCCAAACCCTTTAGTTAAAACTGCCAGCAAACCACTGGCATTCTCGAGTTGCAGTTCTCTCTAATTCTCGAAACCCATTTTTTTTACAATTATCCCCTAATAGGTGCTAAAAAAAAAAAAAAAAAGGGATCGAATAACTCAAAACGTGAGCGAAAACCCCCCCCCGGGTAAACCCCGGGTTTGTCCAAAAGGCCATAGAGGGATTGCCCCACGGGGGGGGGGGGGGGGGGGGGGGGGAAAATAACCACACACACCCCCAACACACACACAAAAAAACCCCAAAACACACACACAGACAGCCCAGACAGACACATTTTCGCTTAATTTATAGATGTCCTCGTACGCCCCGAACTTTTTAAACGTCATCCAGACCCCCGTCACGGCTTTAGAGGGGGGGTGGTACAAAAGGCCCATTTTTTGTTGTGACTTTAATAAATTTTAGTTTTAAAAAGGAAATTTATTTGTTCCCAAACATTGGTTTTTTTTATTTTCAGGAGAGATGAATTTTTCCCCGGTTGCCAGTATGGGGTTTAAAGCCACAATCTCATTCAGCCAAAAAATTCCCAGAGGTCTCCCGTGAAATATCCCAAGTCCTCAAGGAATCAGTAGTCAAATTTCCCCACCACTGTGGAAGAGTGTCGTACCATTGCAAGGATTATATCCCCACAGTGGAATTATTTTGATTACAAGGGGCTTTTCAGCGTAATAATGATGGCTCGGTAGATCCCAATTTTACAAACCCATGTAGCCCGATTTTGGTGCCATGGTAGGTCATGTGATGGGGGTGTATGGGAAAAAATACCCCCTTAAAGAGGGTATAGAAGCAAAATTTCTGAACACCCCCCAACCTGAAAAAATTTCCCTTCAAAAAATAGGGGTATTCCATATAAAATTTGTGGGGGATGATCCCTTTCCCGGAATTAAAAATTTTCCCCATGAAACCCTTTACCCGGGAAAGGACAAATCCCAAAAAAGAGAATTTTTAATTACGGGTTTATCGAGAGAAAGGGACGAACATAAAGAAAACGTTTTTGGTACCCTTTTCGCCGGGGTTCCAGGTATTTAAAAGTCCCAGGGGGAAACCTCCCCAAAAAATAGGTTAAGGACATTACATTTGCTGTTTTTCCCTCTCCACAATTTCCTACGAGAAAACTCAAAGGAAAATTATCCTCCCCCGTTTAATGGGACAGGGAGGATGGGGATAATGGTGGGTTTGGCATCTGGGAAGTGCGCCAACATCAACGTGATGCATTTGAGGCCTGCAACCCCTGGGAAAGAGGACACAGCAACGATGCTAAAGCATCCGAGCTTCACTAAAAGAACTTAAAACAATTAAGGTAAAGTGCCATGGCAGGATCGGGTTAGTCTTTTGCACTAACATGTGGTGGTTTGGCAGTTTGGGTGGAGGATACTTTTTGCAACGGCAAACCCCATAGGGCATACACCCCTTACGGACGGGAAAAAAGACTTTATTTGTTTGTGACACATAGTAAAGTTAGTTTTCAAAGGACATTTTTTGTTATAAACTTTGGGGTTTTTATTTAAACTGTCTCTTTATAAGTAAAAATATTTACAAAAAACCCCCAGGGCCAAAAATAATTGGGCCCTTCCTACTAGTTATCTGTCATTTGGGCTTTTTCATTAGGTCTTAATAAAATAAACCTTTAAATTTAAAATATTAAAATATATATATATAATTATAAAATATATATTTTATATAAAATATATAATATATATATTTTATATATATATATATATTATAAAAATATAATATATATATATTTTATTATATATACAAATAAAATTTTAATATTTTGGGTAAACAAGGGTAAATTTCCCAAAGTCCAAGGTAAAGAACATTTTCTGTGGAAGCATGATATAATGTCTATAGGCCCGCATTGCATGATTATAAACATGCAATGCCCCAAAAATTAAAATATATATATATATATTATTAGATATATATTTTAATATTTTTACTATACAAAAAATATTTTTATAAAAAGTTTATATATATTAAAAATAAATTAGATAAAATATAAATTTTATACGTAGTTTTGATAATATAGAAAACTTATAACTATAGTTTTGAGATAATTTTTAACTTTGAAATTTAATTTGTAATATAATATATGGTATAGTATAATATATATAAATAAAAAATATTAAAAGTGATATATATTAAGGGGATATAATATTTTATAATAATATATATAATTTTTTTATATACCTTTGATGAAAATAGATACTAATATAATATAATTTTATATATATATCTATATATAATAATAATTTTAAAATAGATAAAATATAAGATATAGAAATTTTTATAAAATGATATAATATATATTAGATATATAATAATTTAAATATATTTATAGTATTTTATATATATATATAGATAAAATATATATAAAAAGGGGTAATTTTAATTTAAATAATAATATATATAGAATATATAAACTATATTTTAAAATATACATATTTTATTTTGTTATATATATGAAAAAAAGATATTAAAATATTAAGATTTTATATAGTATATATATAATATATATTAATTTAAAATATAAAAGATAAAATAATATATATATTATTTTATATATTTTTATATTATAATATATTTTAAAATATATATATTATTTTATAATTTTGGGAGTTGATATGATTTTAAAATTATATATACAATAATATATATATATATCTAAATATATATATATATATATATATAGGATAAAGTATATAATAAAAATATATATATATTTAAAAAAAATAAAATAATATCTATTAATAAAAATATTATCAATTTAAAAAATATATATATATATATAATATATAAATAGTATATAATATATTAAAAATATAATATATAATATATTTTATATTGAAAATTTTTATTATATATAATCATTAAATCCCTATAGGAATTTAAAATTTCTATTTTAAAAATTCTAATATAATTTATAATATTTTTATATTATAAGTATTAAGGGATTTTAATATATATTATAAGTATATAATAAAATAATAAAATTTTATATATATATATAAATATATATATAATATTTTATATATATATTATATTTTATATAATTTTAATATATATATATATAATATATTAATTAATTTGATTAAGATTTTAAAAGGCAAAGTCCAAAGACAATAACAGTGGTTCCATGAAAAAAAGGCCCCTTTGGCAGGATTTTTGTTCCAAAATTTTTAAATTTATTTAAAAAATTTATAAAAAAAATTTTAGTAACAAATAATGTTTTAAAAAGTTTTTTAAATTTAATTTTTGTAAAAAAATAATTTTTTATTATTTTAAATTTTTAAATTTTGTTTTTGCATATATGGGGCGTCCCTTTCAAAACGTAGGTCCAAATAAATGGGGGCCCAAAACTTTATGAAAAAGTTTTCCTCCCAATTTTTAACCTAAAGGCCTTTAAAAAAACCTTTTCATTGTAAAACTTGAGTTTTTTAAGCCCGGAAAATTTAGCCTTCGTGCCGATGAAACCTTATGGGTTCCCCCCTCAAAAACCCCACTTGTTGTTTCGGGACCCGTCCCCGAGGGAACCTTTCCTTAAGTTTTTGAAGTTAAATTTGAGGAAAGGTGGTATCCCTTTGAGTTTTCCCCTTGGAAAAGGGGGGAGGCCCCAAAAACACAAGAATTCAACTTAAATTTTGGGAAGGGCCGATGAACCTTTTCCAAAACTAACCCCCGGCAAAAAAAAGGGGGAAAAACCAAAGGGTTTTTTGGTTTGGTTTGGGGGCCCGAAATGTTAAAATTTAAAAATTTCTCCCCTTTTACTTTTAAAAACCCCCTCCAAAAGGCCAAAAAGGTTTCATTTTTTGGGTAAGGGGTTTAAAAACCGGGCCCTTTTTCCCCTAAATTTATAGGAAAAATTTTTTGAAGGGATTGGTTTTATTTTTGGGGGGGGGAGTTCAGAACTTTTGCTTTATACCTCTTTTAAGGGGTTTTATTTGTCCCATACACCCCATCACCTGACCTAAACCCAAAGGCACCAAATCGACATTTCATGAATTTTTAAAATTGGAAACTACCCGAGCCATCATTATTACGCGGAAAAGCCCCCTTTTAATCCCAAAAAAATTTTTTTTTACTTTGCTAGTAATCATGTGCAATTTTTACGACACTCTTCACAGTGGTGGGAAGTTTTTTTACATACTGATCCTTTAGGAAATTGGTATATTTCACGGCAGACCTCTGGAATTTTATGGGTGAGATGAGATTGGGCTAACCTATCTGGCCAAAACCAAAGGGAAAACCTTTATCTCTCTGAAAAAAAAAAAAAACCCCAAAGTTTTGGGAAAAAAATAATGTCCTTTTAAAAAATAACTTTTTAAAATGTCACAAACAAATAAGCCTTTGTAACCCCCCGCCTATTTCGTTTAAAGGCCCCCTTTTGACGTGACGTTTAAAAATTCGTCGTACGAGGGGACATCTATAATAATATAAACGAAAGTGTGTCTGTCTGTCTGTCTGTGTGTGGGGGGTGTGGGGTTTGTGTGTGTGTTTTGTGTGTGTGGGGGTATAGGGGCCCCCCCCCGTGGCGCAATCACCTCATTTGGACATTTTTGGAAACCCCGGGTTGACCAAAGGGGGAAAGGGGGTTTAGCTACGTAAAGAATGATTTGATCACTTTTTTTTCTTTTTTTTTAGCAGCCCTATAGCGATAAGTTTAAAAAAAAGTGGGTTTCGAGAATTAGAGAGAACTGCAATCGGGGAATGCAGTGGTCGTGGCAGTTTTAACTCAAAAGGGGGTCTACTGTGTTTTTTTGGGTCCCGGCGACTAATATTTTTTATAAAAATTTCGCATAAAATTGATGCACCGCATCCCCCAAAACCAAAAAATATAGTTCTTCGGGGGGGGCACTTTAATATATGGTGGAAAATGCATTCGATTGGAAAAGTTCTATAATTTGCCAATTTAAAGCAAAAATTTCTCGCCCCGGTAGCAAAGCTTAAAAAATTTTTTACATGTTATTGTGGGATGGGAAAATTTTTGGGGGTGTTCACACTGTTTCTAAAAACGTAAAAACTCGCTGGCAAAAGCTTGTCAAAAAACAATAAGGCCCAAAGCCTTAAAAACGAAGAAAAAGAAAGGGCCCAAATCGGCTTTTTGCTGCGACAAGTGGTTATAATTGTGGAGGCGACGGGCCCCGGCGGGGAGTGGGGGCGGGGAGATTTGGCGGGGAAAATTTAAAACAAAACAAATTTCCACTTCCCCGTAGAACCCTTGCACTTCTGGTTTCTATCTGATTTATACACAAAAAAACAAGAAAAAAATGACTGCCTAGGCTTTTTTTTTTTAAATAACTTCTAAACATTCGTTATTGACTATATAATATCATGAGTAGCATTTACCTCGCCTCCCAACTATAAAAAAACTTGGTTATTTGGTTATATAAAATGTTTTACAGAACAAAGGTTTTTATACAATATAATTTTAAAAAGAAAATCGTTCTTTTAAAATTTATACTTGTGTTTTTTTAAGTAAGTTGGGAAAAAAGCCCATATTTTTCCTTTTTAAGTTTGACCCAAATTTTCACCCCAAAAAATGAGTTAAAAATTTTCAGCGACCCCCTGGCATTTCGGAGTTTAAATTCTCTCCTAATGAGGAAAACCTTTATGTAGGGTTTATGGGTACTGGGTGAGTGAATGGGGGGGGATAGGGAATGGGTGTGGGGTGAGGGGGGAGTGAAAAGGGGGGGGGGTGATGGGTGATGGGGGAGGGAATAAAAGGGGGGGGGAATGGGTAATGGTAAATATTAAACCGGGAAAGGGGGGTCTGTTGTCTGTCTTGGGGTGGGTTTTTTTGGTTTTGTCTGGTATAGGTTCCCCCCCCTGGCGCAATACCTTTAAAATGGAAAATTTTTTGGGAACCCGGGGTTTACCAGGGGAAGGTTTTTTAAACCCAATTTTGAGATGATCCCATCCCTTTTTTTTTTTTTTTTTTTAGCAGCCCATTAGGGGATAATTGTGGAAAAAAAAATGGGTTGCGAGGGAAATTTAGGGGAAAAATTTTTATGTAGGGGGGGAAAGGGTAAGGTGAGTGAATGGGTGGGTTTTATGGGGAAAGGGGTGGGGGGATGGGTGAAAGGGAAAGGGGGGGGGTGATGGGTGATGGGGGGAGGGAATAGGTGGGGGGAAAGGGGGAATTTTAACTATAAGCGAAAAATGGGGTCTTTGTGTGTTGTGTGTTTTGTGGGTGGGGTCGGTTATAGGTTCCGCCCCCGTGGCGCAATAAACCCCTATGGGAATTTTTGGAAAACCGGGGGTTTACCAGGGGAAAGGGTTTTTAAACCCAATTATGAGATGATTTCCCATCCCTTTTTTTTTTTTTTTCAGCCATTTGCGATAAAGGGGAAAAAAAAGTGGGGGTTTCGAGAATGAGGAAAAACCCGATGTGGGTGATTGGGGGAAGGGGGATGAAGGGTGGGGGGGATGGGGGAATGGGTGTGGGGTTTAGGGTGAGTGAATGGGTTGGGGGTGAGGGTGATGAGTGAAAGGGGAAAAAGGGGGGGGTGATGGGAATGGGTTTAGTGAATGGGTGTGGGTGATGGGTTTTAAAAGGAAATGAGTGAAAAGGGTGGGGGGGTGAGGGTAATGGGTGAGGGAATGGGTGGGGGGGGGATGGGAAGGGTGAGTGAATGGGTGGGGGGGAATAAAAATTTCTAATCCCTGATTTCAGGAAAGTTTTGAAGGGGCATCTGGAGGGGTCCGTGGTTTTGGGGGGCCCTTTGGCCCACCAAACAAGGTGGTGGGCCCAAGTCCCCCCACCAATAGCCCTCCGCAGGAGCTAGCCCCAAAAAATCCCCCCGGGGGGCGGCTTTTCGGCTAGTATACCCCATAAAAAGGACTCAAATGAATGCTTTCCAAAAAGCAGATATTCCCCGAAGCCCATTCTGCTGAACTTGGGGTTTCATGAAAAGAAAGATTTTTTTGATTTAGTTTTCAAATATTAAATTCTTTGCCAAAATTTTTCATTCCCCAAAGCAGACAAATAAAAAGATAAACTACATTTTTATTAAAAAACTGTTTTAGTTGTTGTATTGAAGGGGGAATTTTTATTTTGTCCCCAAAAAATACAGGGGAATTTCGGTAAATGATAGATTTTTCAGGCCCCAAAGGGGAGAGGATATGAGAGCGCGAGAAAAAAGGCCGAGCGGGTAGCTTATTTGAAAAAATCCCCAAAAGCAATTCGTCTGGTTTTTGCTTTGCCGTATGTAGTTCCGTAGTGCCCGGACTTCCAAGGGTCAATTCCCTTACCCGTTATAATACATGCTCTCGGTCTTTCTTCTTGCAAAACCAAAAAACGAGGGCCCCTTTCAGGGTTTTTTGGGGGAAATAAAGTGCCCAAAAAAACCCCACATTGAGTCCTATAAAAGCCAGACTAAAACTTGTTGCACGACCATAGTGTTTTGTTTTGGGCGCGGGTTAGGGAAAATGCCGGGAGGAAGATGCCGTAGCCCGAAACGCCTTTTGTGTGACAAATCGCGCACCTTTTTCCACCAGTAGGGCATCTTTTTGGTAGCAAAAATAAAAACAGATGCCGGAAAAAAATTGGTCGTGTGACCCTGGCCCCTTAAAATTTTACGTTTGGGGCCCCCGTGTTACCTTTTCTATCTTGGTTTTTTAAAGGGAACTGGGGTTAACCCCTTAACAGTGCGTCAATGGCCTGTTTGGGTGATTTCCCAAGGGCTGGTTTTGGTCAAAACAAAGTAGCCGAACGGTTCCCTTTTTGGGTTGTTTAATATATAAGTACCAGTAACGAGGGGAAAACAAATAAGTTTTTAAAAAATGTTCAAAGTGAGGAAGAGCGGGCTAATAAAGGTTTTTACGGTAAAGAACCTTTAAATCTTAGGGCAGGCCGGAAACCCTTCAGTGACAAAAGCGTGTAACCAAAAAAGGGGTTTTCAGAGGGAAACGCACGGGTGGGTAGTAGCGTCGGCCCCTCGCTTCTGGCCTCTTCCCGGGCCCTTCGACCTTTCTTAAAAAAAGGGAGTTTTTCCCTTTTTTTGAAGTTTCTTAAAATGCTTTTTGTGTAAATCGGGCAGGGTGGCTCGGTTTTAGAGAGCGGGCTCGGGGGCAGAATCCCTCATTCGGTCGCGGGGTTGGGGGGCCCCCAAACGGCCCCGTGTGGGCCTTTTTATTCAATTTTCCCTTGTTTTTTTCCCTTTCAACGTTTTTTTGATGGGCAAAACCGGGTGTTATCCCCTTGTTGGGGGGTTGGGGTTTAACTCAATAACCTTTTTTGGGCTCCCCCAAATGAGTGGTCCAAAAACTTTTGGGGAAGACAAACCGGCCCAAAAAATTTTTGGCCCCCTTCCAAGATGGGGGGTTTATCCCGCATAAAGTTTTTGGTTTACCCCCAAACCCCCCCCCAACCCCCCCCCCAACCCCCCGTGTTGTCGCTCCCCCTGTTGGGCCCCCCCCCCCCGTGCATTTGGGCAAAAAATAACTCCCCCCGGCCACTGTCTTTAACATAAAGGGAAAAATTAACACTTAAAATATATATCTCTACCCCATTCCGTGCCCCAATAGACAGAAAACCCTTTAAAGAGGGCTGCCGGGGCCAGATTTGGGGTGCTGGATTTTGTGGGGCAGTGGCCGTGTTTGCCAAAAAGGGCACATGAAACACGTACCACACGAGTATATAATCTTATGTTTCGAAACGGTATAAAAAAAAAAACGACATGCGGTACTAATATATTTGACAAGTTATTGTTTGTATTTTACTTAAAGAGAACCTTTGGACTTTCCCGGTGGTTAAGGGGCAATTATTGTTGACAGACCCAAAAAAAATTATAAAATTTTAATTTCCCGCTTCCTTAAAATATGACATTGAAAATTTGGGCAGATGTCTTGTACCCCCCGGTGTAAGGTTTCGTACCCCTGGTGGTACAGGTCCCCCCGGTTTAAAAACCCCCTGTCCCGATGTGTCACATCGCCCAAATATCATTGGGCCAACATTTAAACAAACAAGGTGTAGATTCCCGGACCCGGGTTTTAAAATAAAAAGTACAAGGATAAATAAACTGAAACCCCTAAGAAGTTGAAAGAAAACATGTGAGAAAAGTTTTTTGCGCTACTTTATTAGCCGTCATTTTGGGATAATTGATATTATTTTTGCAGATTTTGCTAATACCCATGCAGAATTTTTTAGGGGGACGATTTGGGGCCCAAATTTTTTTCCCTTTATTATCAAATGGTTGGTGTCAGAAAATCCCTTAAAAATAAGGTTTGCAAGCCAGTGGTCGCCGCACTAGGTTGCGGGGTTTACTCGTCACAATACAGCGGGAGGGGACTCGGGTTTCCTAGGTTTTTATTTAACCCTCCCAGAACCAGAGTCCTTTTCTGGCCCGGATAAAAAATCAAGAACCACATTATTTGACTACTTTGGGGGCTCTGCTAGAATGAAATGGCGTTTCTTTCAACTTTATCAAGTATTTGGGGGAAAAAATGGGGAAAGTTTTTTTTTTTTTTTTCATATATGTAACATTGGGGGCATATAGGTAGATTTTGGCAGGGTCAAAAAAAAGTAAAAAACATAGTCCCTGGGTTGTGAGTCTTTTATTACATCCTTTCTTTTTCCCTTTAAGAAAAAAATGATAAGGTTTTGACTATTTTTTGTTTGTGATTATGTAAAATAATGGACAAGTAGGGAAAATTCAATTATACATTTTTTTGGGAAAATTACTGATTTTTTACATTAGAAAAAATTTAAGTCACGTATGAGATTTTAAAAAAAAAACACAAAAAATAGTTATATCTTTATTTCCAGTAGATGCCCCATCCTCCCCTTGACGAAACTGCACCCTCCTTGACGAAGTCAGAGAGGCTGTCGGAAAATGAGGGGTGGGAAAAAAGCGGTTTTTGTAGTATCAGTGCAGAGCTCCTCCCAAAACTGGGGGTGAGGGATCCCCGGGGGGGCATGCTGTCTGACTGCCGGTGTGACAATTTAGGTACCATTCCCCCTGACTGAAAAGAAAAAAGGGGGGGGTGTCCCTTTTCTGGAAAAGGGGGAAAAGGGGACCCCAGGACTGCAACAAAACCGCGGTATTTCACTGCTCAGCGTGCCAGGGGAAAAGGGGCTTGCCCATCTATTGCTGGGCACGGGGTCCCCTGTATCTGCTTAGGGGATCCCGAGATTCAGCCCGCTGGGGTTTCCCCCTTGGTAAGTCAAAAAACGGAAACCCTTTTCCTCAGTACTTTTTGTCCTGGGGGAACCCAAAAGTGAGTTTTTGGGCAGGGGATGCCTTTCAGCCTTTTGTTTATCTCAAGAAGGCGTTTGATTTAGTTCATGGAGTCACTGGGGTCTTCAGCGGGTTGCGGGATTCCTGCAAGGGGTATTGGTTTGATGATTGGTCTGTTTTCTGGGGACTGAGAGTGCTTTTAAGTGGGGGCAGGTGATCCAGCTTCTTTCCTGTGAATACAGGAGTGAGGGAAGGGTGGGGTCCTTTCAACAAGGGGATGGACTGGGTATTGGGGCCCCGTTTATATCAAAGTGATTGTGGAGCATCCGTTGGCAACACCAAAATCCCCGATCTTGTTTTTTTCCGATGATGCAGTAATCTTTGCTTTTATCGCTGGGAGGCCTGGGAATGGCTCTCGAGGCGTGCAAAGAGGAGGGAAAGCCTTTTGGGGCTTGGGGGGCTCAGCTGGTTTAAGGGCCAAGGGCCAGGTGTTTTGGGGATTTTTAGATGAAACCCGTACAGTCTGTTCAGCGGGGCGGCGAGGACATTAAAAAACTTTGGGAAAATTTTACATACCTTGGTTTTTGCGCAAAACCATAATGACCGGGGGGTCACCCTCAAGAAGTTAAAGCGACCCCGGATTGGCATAGCCCCGGTTTTTTAAAGGACTTGTTCAGAAAGGGGTATTGGCGTTTTCCGTAAACCCGTGCAGGGCAAAGATCCGGATCTTTCCCAAATCGCTTGGGGATCCCTGTCTTTTCCTTTTTGGTTGTGAGACATGGGGCAAAATAACGACTTGAAAGGCGAAACGATTTCCCTTTTGGGAATAAGTGTCTTTTGAAGGGAAACATGGGGTATCGCTGGGATGATTACGTCCAAAACCCGCGATTAAAAGTTAGACTGAATTTGAGGCCTATACCCTGAATAGTGTCAGAACTTCCGTTTAACTTCGGCTATATGGGCATTGGGGGCCCCGCTAAACCTGAAACCGATCCTTCTCACGGGTTGTACTGTAAAAAGACAATCCGTCGTGGAGGAGGCCAAAGGGGGGGCCCACAAGGCTCGTGGTTGGGGGAAAATTTATACTTTCCCATCAGAATTGCTTTGGGATGGCAGGGAGCCTGCAAAGGGGACTGCGCTGGGACCCCCGGGGAGTGCATTGTTTGGGTGGGGAGGCGACGCGCCCCCCCCCGGGGTATTTCCCCAAAAAATGGAGTGATTCATAGTCTTAATAATTTGATTATAATGGAAACTCCTTTAAGGGGTTACGCCTCCAATGAAGCACAGGTTTACATACCTCTGCCATTTTCTGTAAAAAAATAAACAGATTAATAGATAAATAAATAAAAAGAAATAAGATAATACACAACGCGCCAAAGCATTGTTCGCGACATCATAACACAGCGCTTCCATACGGGAATTCAGAAAATGTACTCTATGGCAGCCTACTGACTTCCGAGAGAGATATCTTACATATGGCAGCTTGTTTAAGGCACGGGCAGTCCATCAAGACCGTTGAGGAATGTTCAGATGCCACTTGTCAATTATAGATGAAGCATTTCAAAAAGTATCGCCTTCCTTCCCGCGAGTAATTTGAACAGACGCGCATTGGTATGTCTATCATTATTTTCATAATGAGTGGCAAGAAAGACCTAACAAAAGAGCAAATTAAAGTTATTGTATCTCTACACAAGGCAGAGAGGCCAGTGGAAGAAATATCAAGGATTGTGGATGTTACGAGGAGATGAGTGCATAAGTGGGTAGAAAGTTTCATGGTGAGTTGCATCGTCGCGACAGCCGCGACACCAGAACATTATAAGTGGCCAGGGCGAGGATGTAAAAGTCATATCGCAATATTTTTCTTGCTCTTAATTGAGGATGGGCATCCACTTGACGTTTCAAGACATTTAGGGTGCTTGCTGATGTTTACACCCTCGCCCTGGCCACTTATAATGTTCTGGTGTCGCGGCTGTCGCGACGATGCAACTCACCGTGAAACTTTCCACCCACTTATGCACTCATCTCCTCGTAACATCCACAATCCTTGATATTTCTTCCACTGGCCTCTCTGCCTTGTGTAGAGATACAATAACTTTAATTTGCTCTTTTGTTAGGTCTTTCTTGCCACTCATTATGAAAATAATGATAGACATACCAATGCGCGTCTGTTCAAATTACTCGCGGGAAGGAAGGCGATACTTTTTGAAATGCTTCATCTATAATTGACAAGTGGCATCTGAACATTCCTCAACGGTCTTGATGGACTGCCCGTGCCTTAAACAAGCTGCCATATGTAAGATATCTCTCTCGGAAGTCAGTAGGCTGCCATAGAGTACATTTTCTGAATTCCCGTATGGAAGCGCTGTGTTATGATGTCGCGAACAATGCTTTGGCGCGCTGTGTATAGATGTATAAATAAAATATAAAAGAAACATAAGTAAATACAAATTTCCGTTTTTTTTAAGTTTTTTTTATGGATTAGGATTATGGATTTTTATGGATGGATTAGGGTACACGTAGGCGGTAATACACAATACACTGAGTCCTCATTATATATCATATATATTATCATTTTTTTCTCGTTTATTACAGCAAACAACTGCTAACAACGTTGGAATGTAGGCCCTACAAAAAAAAAAAAGATATAGCATTTACAGTGACTATACTGCAAAGACCCAATGTTACATATATGTCACGCATTATATATTCATATATAACAAAAAAAGTATACCATGTTTGCTTTTTATCATCTTCTGCATATCTTCAGTAACATCTAATCAATCAATTACATAACTACATTAATACATTAGTTACCCGTAAATAGTGGGTGAGGTGACACGAAGCAGTGCAAAAATATTCACAGATTTCACCTGTGCCATCACCAAGTTGACTCATACTTGAAGAAAACGGTAGGATCACCAGACGCTGTCTGTATGTTACATCGGTGTAACACGGGGTTATTAGGACAGAAAGTATATTACAATTTTTTTTTTTTATGAATTTTTGAAATTTATGTTACATATACGTAACAGTGGGCGCTAGAGGGATAACTCTGTGGTGAGCTTATATGCACATTAGTATGTAATAAGACACAGAATGTATACTAAATAAAAACAGTGGTGAGAAAAAATTTACAAATAATGAAACCGTTAAATCGACCGCGAGTATCTACGGCCGAATATATGAGATTATGAAAATACTAGACTTACAATTTTTTGTTTACATTAACCACTTAGATAGTGGGATTAACAGTGATATCAGCATGTTTGCTGATACTAAGATAAGTAGAATTATTAGTCATATAGGCTTGTAAAATGTTTACTCCACGAATGGGGGCAAATCTAGAGTGCATATTGGCTTGTATGAATGTTTACCGTCCCGAATCGGGCAAGGTCTAGAGTGCATATTGGGGGCAAGGTCTAGAGTGCATAGAAGTATTTTAAGGTGAGGGGATTTAAAAAGTTGACTTTATCCTGTGCGAGCTTGGACACGTTCCACATCTTTAGTGTGGACGTCTATTTCACTTCCTCAGTTTAGATCACAGTCTGATATAAAACGGTTTTGCAGGGAGACTTAAAGTGCCTCGAGTTAACATAACAATCGCAAGCTGGCAAGAAGGCGGCTTCTGCGGCTTCCTCACGCAAAATTCGCCGTCAAGAGAGCTCGCTCGCACGCGTACGTCTAGTCTCAGATACGGATACTGATAGACGGGAAGGCGCGTTTGTTCGTCTTATAATAGGGACAGACTTCCATGAGCTCCGCTGAACTTATCCGAGAGTCAAGTTCATTTTACCCTAAATTCTTAAGTTTTACCCTAAATTAATCGGCTCGAACTGTATAGTCGATTATATATATTATATATTATATATATATATATATATATATATATATATCTATCTAGCTATCTGATCTATCTATCTATCTATCTATCTAGCTATCTATCTCCTCTATCTATCTATCTATCTATCATCTTATATATCATATATATCTATATCTATATCTATATATTAATATAGATGTAGATAGATATTATATTGAAGACAAGGAAGTAGGTGGAAAATCCATATGTTTTTATTGATGAACAAAAACATAAATAGTAAGTTAAGCCAGTTTAGTTTGTCTCAGTTTTAATTCATTTCCATTAAATCTATATTTTTCTGGTTAATACGAACCCACTTTAAACAAAATAAGTATTGATGAATAACTGACTAAGAATTATATTGACCCACAAATCTTTCAAACACATTTAAAAGTAACAGGTACAATATACATATTTGCATTTATTACAGGTTACATTACAATATTTATATTTATACATATTACCTGATTTGCAACCTCTGAACACGTTTGCATCACTTATGGCCGTTATTGATTGCCTTTTAGCATATTGTCCTCGATGTTTCAAGGTTATGTGAAGATATTTTCAGCGTTTCGTGTGAATATATTGCATGTATTCAGCCACTTAGGGTTTTCATTTTTAAGAGAGGAATCTTTGACAGGTTTTTGTTCGATTTAGTTTGCTAAAAAAAGCGCTCACGCCGCTGCATTTGACAAGGGTAGTGATAAGAGGTGATATGACTATAATGGTTAAATTGGGATAAACTATGGCATCCCTGCATCATTTTTTCTAATTCAGCACAATATCCCAATACTTTGTGAAGTGGATTGATTAGAAAAGTTTCTTTCAATCCAACAGTTGTCAGTCTCCATTCTTCATCCACAGATTTGTATTGGCATACTTTGGTAATGGTGGCGTTCTCAAATAATATGCTAAGGATGAGGGATTCAGAGTTGATGCCGAACCGAGATTTACACAGGGCCCTACTTTTCATGAATTTTTGTCATGACGTGGAATATCTTTTCTGAATCTGGATACCACCTTCCAATCAAGAAAGAACGACATGACTTATAAAACGGTGAAAGTTCTGCGGCTATTAATGTTCCCGATTGTTTTAGATCCTTACTGTTGCTGATGCCTCACTCCCTAGACATACATTCTCAACAGGAATTAAGATACTTGAAAAACATGTTGAACCAGGACAAGTAATGAATATCAGCATTCTTAACAAAGCTAACATCCATGAAGTCCCAGTACCACAAGCTTCGAAGGAGTTTGCATGTCTCAGTTTTCGTGTGAAAAAAATTGGAGCCCCAGACTGGAACAACTATTATTACCTAATTGAACTTACCCAAGTTGTAATCCAGAAAATTTGAGGTAGGCTTGGGTGAGCTTGTTTTTCAAGCAGTAACAATCATATCATTTACATGTGTTGGGTCACTAAATGTTAATTCTGTAATAAAGCTCCATGCATCCCACTGTTCTACCTAGCATCTTTTCAACACTGCTGTACAGACAACACCTGTTGGCCTGGAGCCAGATTTTATTAGGTATCAATATCAACAAATTTTTGAAACTCTTTTAGCAGTGTTGCCTCTTGGAGTCTAAGACTAAATTAGTGTGTCAAAATGTATTACAGCTAAATCTTCAACATATTTTGGGGCGTTTGAGGCAAGCATTTGATGCACATAGATGAATCATGTGGCATGAACATTGACAATTATGACTTGAGGCAAATAGTTTTTTAACAATGTAGCTACTGAATGGTTGAGCTCCCCATCATCACATTTGTAGTGTCCAAACAAAACCCAACAATATATTAACAGGAATGTTTTTATGTGAAACATTTCCTTCATGCAATTGACAGTCCTACAGCTCGAGCTATCATTAACCTGCTATTAAACCTACGAAGAGTTTTTCAAGTTTATCTTTCTCAAATATTGTTCTAAGACGCACACTTGTTTAGGTTGTACCTCCTGTCTGTTGGCCATCATCTACTAATTAACAGAAAAAACCTTTCACGTAAGATTCCAAAGAGTTCAGTGCCGATCGAAAATGCTTTCCAAGCACTTTTCTTGATTATTTTTGAGGCTCTTTGCTTCCTAGTTTACTTTTTTTTAAAGACATCGCATCAGGAAACATGGCTTTAGGAGGTCTAGTAAGGGTTCACATAAGGAAATGCAAGTTGATGTTCTGATAGATAAGCACACACCCGAAGGGTCAATTTTCCGTGCAGGACTTTTCGATTGGTTCTTTGCAATAATAAAACTGGCAACTGACTTGTCTGAAATTTCACCAATGTTTTCGTCACCTAGTGAAAAATTTTCGTCATCGGGCAACACTAAACCCGCCCAAGCAAAACAGAAAACGGGATCTAATGACGTGTGACACCAGTAGATTTCTCTAGGCCTTACATAATAAGTTTCGTGTTATAAAAATGAAAATTAAACACTGAGTTTACGTCAATGAATCCTTGAATTTGAATTAACAAAAAATGACAAACACCTGATACCCTGAGATTATGCATTACCCTAACCGCTACCCTACAGGTGGTCTGAATACCCTAGTTTAGGGTAATTTTTAACCCCTAAAAGATGGAAGCACTGGTGCTACCAGCGCTGATGAAAATTTCTTTCAAGATGAGGCTCCCGATTTTTCTAATTCCATTGCCACAAAAAATTGCAAGATTATAACGGACGAGAACTCGGCGGGTCGTTTTCAGAGACCCCAGACTGTTTTTTTCCTGGCCCTACAATAAATGCTTTTTTCTAATGGAGATAGTTTTCCTTTTTTTCTTTGCTTTCATTCAGTTTTAAAAATTCTTCATTCCGTCTATACCTTCTATCCTACCATTCCCTAGTTATCACAAAGATTTGTGATAACTAGGAAATGGTAGAAGAAGGTATAGACGGAATGAAGAATTTTAAGTCAACCAGGACCTATTGAGTGTATCCCAAAGTACTAAAAGAATGCAAAGGGGTGTTAGTGCTGCGTTATTGCATATTTAAAGTGCCTTTTTAACTTGCCCTCTGCGGGTCCCCCTTGTGTCACTGGTCTACGGCCCTTGACCAGCAGGGTTCAACTCCGTATCACACCAAAAGACGCTAAAGGCGACGTAATGAATCTGCAAACACTTGAGCAACGCGGTAAACAAACAAGGACCTCCCTGGCCCACTACAGCCCTGTGGGGGCGCCTCGGTTCACCGGGAATCAAGACACAGTGGTTCCAGTTTCAGCTAACTCGTTTAACACAAACACTAGTAACACATCCCGCTCAATTTTGGCGGTCAGGTCCAGAAGAAACTTGAAAGTGAAAACTAGCGAAACCAAGGCATATTGGTAGAGCACTCATGGACCCGTCACCGAGGGTTACCTTGTGCGCCTGCGTTGTGGTATGAGCGAGAGCGGCAGAACCTTCCACGACGCTGCCAGGCCGAGATTTTGCCTGCTGCTATTTTCTTTGCCAGTGGCCAGTTCTAGCCGACAGACACATGAACACGTACCACACGAGTATAAAGATCTCTGTACGGAAACGGTAAAATAATAAAAGGACATATGAACGGTTAACTATATATTTACAAGATATTTTAGTTATGACCTTAAATGATGAACCGTTTGGACTTCAGGTGTTAATACAATTATTTGTTGACAGACAAAATAATTATAATAGATAATTCCAGCTTCCTTATAAATATGACATTGCATTATTGGTCGCATGTCTCCGTAGCCCCATAGGTGGTAAGGTTTCGTACCCCTGGGGGTACGGGTACCCCAGGTTAAGAACCACTGCTCTAGATAGTGTTCCACATCGGCAAGTATCCTAGACCAACATAAATCAGGCATGTGTAGCTTCAGGAACCGTGGTTAACATAGTAGTACCAGGGATAAATAGCTGACCACTAAGGATTGAAAGAACCACTAGTTTGATGCCTACTTTATTTAGCCGTCATTTTCGTATAAATTGATATTATTGTTGCAGATTTATCTAATACGATCCAAAATTTTCTCATGAAGACGATGGTGGCCCCAGTAGTTTTTTTTCTTCCAATAGCAAATGTGTTGGGTAAACACTAGTTGGGAATAAGTTTTTGCAACCAGATGGTCGCCGCGCTAGGGCGGCGGCGTTCCACTCGTCACAATACAGCGGATTCGGACTCGCTTCTAGGTATAATAACTCTGTGGTGGCTTATATTCACATCATTCTGTAGAAGACGCAGAATGTATACTAAATAAACAGTGGAAGGTGAGAAAAAATGTACATAACATTAAAACAGTTAAATCCACCGCGAGTATCTCCGGCCGAATAATTCAGATTAAGAAACGACTACAGACTTATTATTGTTGTTTACATCCCGCCTTTAGATAGTGGGCTAGCAGTGACATCAAACCATGTTTGCTGATGATACTAAGATAGGTGCATTATTAGATCAGTCTGATATAAACGGTTGGCAGGGCGACTTAACTGCCTCGAGTTAACAGAAAAACGCAAGAAAATTGCACCATGCGTTAAAACTCTTGCGAATAAGAAATGTACATTTTTTCTTCCGGCTTCTGCGCTTTGTCCTCACCAAAATTCGCCTCTAGAGATAGAGCTCGACCGCGTACGTCTATCTCTAGACGGAAACTGAGAGACGGAAGCGTCCCATTTGTTTGGTAAAAAAACTAAAAAACGTTAGCCCGTGGAATGTAGTAACGAGGCTGCGTAAAATGGGGGGAAGCAATATTTCCATAATATCTCAAGAAACCATATTACCTACGATAAAACTTTGTGCAGGTGCACACAAATCCAGATTTCAACAGGCTGCCTGTGGTATAAGCAGATTTAAATTCCATATGATAAATGACCGAATTAAGTTTGTTTTTGGTCATATGACCCGAAAAAAAATCCAGTAATCAGGGAAATTTGATACATGCGTAAGAACTCTTCGAATAAAATTGTACATTTTTCAAAGTGGAATACGATTTCTGGCAGAAACTCTCATCAAGACATTACAATATGTTAGACGGATGAAAGATAAGATAGATCATAAACCACTGTAGACCTGGACTGCACAACGCGACAATTTTTTGAATTGCGGGGCTGCATAGGGCCTGCGGGGCGCCGACAAAAGAGATATGTGGTCTATGGACTATCATATAGACTGGGTATTTATCAGTATATATTATATACTGTATCTTCGTAAATGTTTGTACTATAATCTTATCAAAATAAAACAGTAAAACACGCTAAAGAAATGCCATTACGGACACTATGAAGAAATATGCATGAACTTGTATTTCACTTCAACTCTTCGCCATTTAAACTTGCGAGTCAACTTTTAATCATGAAGTGTATCATCAATAGAAGCGCAATTATATTATCTTTCCATTACTATATTTCGTTTCTGATATATTTAATTAAACCATGCATAAATCAACGTTTTAATAATAATAAAATAATTATTAATCAATCGGTAATTTTCCCGATTGATGATGTTATTTATTTACTTAATAATATTTCGTTGTTCTGATAAATGAATTAGCACCATGTAAATTAAATTATCGTTAACTAAAATAAATAAACTCATCCAATCGGGAAAAATTCCCGTTGATGAATTTTATTATTTTATTTAACGCCTAATTTATGCATGGTTCTCATAATTTATCAGATACGAATATACAATGAAAGCTAATAAAATTGCTCGTCTATTGATACCCTTCATGCTAAAAGTTCGACTCGCACAATTTTAAAATGGCGAAGAGTTGAAGTGAATATCAAGTTCATGGCCCCAAAAAAAACAACAAATTAAATTTCTTCATAGTGTCCGTAATGGCATTTCTTTAGCGTGTTTTACTGTTTTTTATTTGATAACTATTATAGTACACACATTTACGAAAGATTACAGTATATCATATATCTGATACCCAGTCTATATGATGCGTATATATAATTAATAATATAGGCTATATATATATATATATATATATATATAATATATTATATATATATATCTCTATATATATATATATATATATATATATATATATATATCCGAGCGGCCCTCCGAATTCAGGCAAGTTCAGGCCATGTGCAGCAGCCGATATTCCGTGCGCAGTTCCTGATACAGTGGTCTATGATATATTTATGATGGTGCAATCAATAAGCTGCTGGTCCATTGAACGGGCACAAGGAGGCGCTAAATAAAAACTGTTATATCTAAATATCTGTATTAGTCAAAAAGAACTGGATAGATGCTTAGGGTAGATCTCGTTGAGCTTAACACACGTATGCATATCATTTTTGGGTCTAGGTCATAGTTTTTTCATTAGTGATACAAATTGGTAACGCAATAAAATGACGCCTCCGTGGATGCAGTGGCTAGCGTGCCTGGCTACGATCCTGCTGCGGGCCCTGGTTCGATACCGGGCCAGGCCTAAGTCGGTTACACAGCCTACCCTGACTGTTTCTTCCTCCTTTCGGGTTGATAAATTGGGTACCTGGGTTTACCCTGGGGAAGGTACTGTGGTAACCCGAGAGTCACACTAGCCCTGTGTCCCGGGGTACTGGTCATCACCCACCACGCTCTAAGGGCTAATGTCACGGAGAAATAGCCACCGCATGCCACGCGCAGCTTAGTGTATGCTCCATTTTTACCTTTTTTTTAATAAAAGGTAGTGTTTCTGACATTTTTAAGCTGCCAAAAAGTTGGTAGAGTTTTTATTGTCCTACAGACGTAAAATGATCTCAATAACCATTGTACATCTTTGCGAAGAACATAATAATTGTTCTATATATTTTTTTCCCAGAACCCTGCCAGTCAAAGAACAGTTTTGAAGTTTTTTCAGACGTTTTTTTTCAGTGTTTGAGCCGACTTCCACAGCAACCCTGTTGAACTAGTCGGCGTCTGAAAATGATCGTCAGGGGCTTTGGATGACAGCTGTGGATGAATATGGCATATTTTTGCACAATTGTGCCAAAAGCAGTAACCCTCGAAGTTGTGCTTAATGGAAGCCAGGACATTACAAAAGAGCCTTTGCTTTTTCAAAGCAGCACACCGTGACGACTGGCAATATGGTGAAGCATGAAGCTGGCGGAGTGGACAACTCAATCACATCACAGGAACTTCCCTCACCTGTACTTCTGTGCCATCACTATGGCAAAAGGGCGGATCAGTGGACGTGGACGAATGCATATCAATGTCCACATACTCCCTCAAAGAGTCTGCACTCTACACTGGAGAAGATGCAATGGCCAACCTAGTTCAGGTGTGCACAACTGACACAGGATTTGGCGAACTGACCGAAATACACACCCTGAGTACAGGAAATGATGTTGGGAAGATATGTAGGTGAAAACATTGACCAAGTACCTTACCTTCACATGCCAGAGTCTTTTAAATTAACTAACAAAAACTGACACAACACCATGCCGAATGTCAGCCAGAAAGCGAAGACGCAAGAGGGGCCAAGAGAGGGAAAGTCTGAGTTGTAAAACCGCTGTTGACCCCGACAGGTAAAACAAGAGCTTCAAGAGGCGAACCAATCTGGCCACTAGAGCCCCTGAATGTCCTTGAGGACACGATGGTGGGATTAAGAGTCCATTGCAATTGATATTACAGAGATTGGGAAGGTCCACAGCAAAACTCAATATTGATATTAGAAGTCTCAAATATTGATGTTTAAGGTCTCAATTTGGGTAAAGACTTGAGGCGCTAGAAAACCCGCTCAAAGTGGCAAGCTGCTGGACAATCTAGTGCAAGGATCCCTGGCCCTGGGGGCAGAGGTAAAAGAGGCAACATTGGTCACCAGCGCGGGTCCCATCCAGCCTCCCATCTGCTCAAGAGTTGCCTGGCAATTGACGGGGAAGAAGTCACGGGTTCAGCTTGCGGCTTCCGGTACTTTTTGCTTCACAGCCTGGGGGCCTCATCCAATGCAAGCGACATGGAGGTATCCTATCCTATGGTGACCGACGGCGCAGGTGATGTGCCTGGTCTGATGATTTTTAGCCCTTTCGTAAGCAATCTGCATCTGTGCAACTGCGGTGTGATAGAGATAATTAAACAAAAACTGACAAACGGGGGCAACATGAAGGACGATAGGAAAGTTTATTTAATGTTGTCCATTGAGTTACAACAGGACTGGAGAGAGGAACGCCGAAGAACCCTCAGGAATGAGGTCCTTGTTGCGCAACCCAGCGCCAAACCCCGTAAATACACAAAAGAGTGCTTGCATGAATCGAGATGAGCATGTGCTTCAAATCCGGGGGAGAATCCTTCTGGTGATTTACACTGTGAAAGAATTTCCTGTTGGGCTGCCGGCAAAGGGAGTTGAGTAGGACATAGCAGGAATTCATTGAATTGAAGCCCCTTTGTTGCAATAATTCTCCTATGATTCTCGATATCCTTATTGTGGGCGGAGGAATTGAGTGATCACTTGGCAAACAACATAATCCAAAATTATATCACTTATGTAACTGGAGTCCCTCTCTTTTATTTAATTGGCAATGTAATAAAAACTGACACCAACACAAATCCAACATAACAATACAACCAACATGTTTGAAATGCACAGTACCACCAGACGCTCCAAAACCAAGTATGTTTAAGTAGGCAGACCCGATTCCACAGCACCATCACAATATCCCATCTGACAACCTGGGAGAAGGCTTCGCCCCTTTTGATCTTGCTGGGTTCTTCAAGAAGAATGAGTCTACAGGATGGGACAATGCATCAGCCCTCCAGACATATGCAAAATGCTTTATCAAAGCATTTTGGAAGGACAAGACACCAAGAGAGAGTCTAGACATGGACATCCTGAGGGCTGCAATGAGTGCTACAAGGAGTAGGATACCTCAACTGGTCAGGGCTGTGATTTGGCTGCTGTGACTAGCTTGGCAAGCTCCCCATTTACAGAAGCTCTTTTCTATTAGATCCCCATGGAGATAAACTGAGTAATGAACTTCGTAACTCCACAGACAAGAGTATAGAATACACTTTACAGTTTG
Organism: Chionoecetes opilio; assembly: GCA_016584305.1. NCBI lineage: Eukaryota > Metazoa > Arthropoda > Malacostraca > Decapoda > Majidae > Chionoecetes > Chionoecetes opilio. The sequence continues at coordinate 32,043 of JACEEZ010022694.1, forward strand.
TTTTCGTCACATTTGAATTCCATGTAGAGTACTGTGTATTCAAACATGGGAGGGAGAGAGTTGTGATGACGTGGCCTGATGTTGTTTAGCAATTCCAAGACTCAATATCGTACTAAAATGGAATTGCTGCATGTTCTCCTACCTCCATGATGCAGAGTGTCATCTTGAAAGCTTTTCCATTAGTTTCGCAGATGGTGGTGGATGAATGAGACAAGTGATTTCTTTCTTGGAATGAGGCCTAGGCACCCTGAAAATCTCTTCAACGCAGCTGCAGTGGGAAACTCCTGAAATTTGATGGTGTTAGCAAATCCGCCTTTTGGAGGAGTAACACAGGGCCTTCTGGAAGGGCCCTTAAGGGATTCTTACCAGAGGCTGTTGCTTTCAGATGAGACGCTAGAGAGTCTGGACTCTGTGTGGGATGGCTAATGCTTACATATCCTGTCTAGACATAGAAGCTTCATAAAACTGTGAACCTGACAAGTCCTGGAAGGTTCAATGCTGACAGAGAGGAGGCAACCTTGCTCTCTATTACTTTCGGCGACCTTCTGCCTAAAATACCTAAGAAGACATAGAGTGGCCTCCACTACCATTGTTGAAGAATCCCTGAGCCCCTGCAGCCGATTATTGAATCAGGTTCCTGAAGGATACCAGAGCAGACAGTGGGACCTGAGGACTTCACGAATATAGAGCCCAAAAGTCCTTTGAGTTTAACACTAAAGTGGATGAAACAGATCTCCTGTCTGACAAGCCATAGCATTTGGTTCTAAGTCATGGCTAAGAGATCGACAACAAGAGTATCATAGCTCAGATATGGTGCAGGATTAGATTCCAGGACCCTGTAAAAAACAGAAGACTTGCTTATTGACATATAAAGAGCAAGAAGTCATGTAGCGTGAGGATGCTATGACTTCCGCACAGTCGGAACCCCAACTCACTCATGGCAGTTATGTGGTCCTAAGGAAGGGCATTGAACAGATTCAAGTGACGTTTCTTATACAAAACAGACCTAGGTCGAATCCATCCGAGCTTCTACTAGGGAGAACCATGCGCAGCCTCTTTCATATATTCCTAGACCATCTATGATTTTATTGGTGATGCCCTTATATACTGTCTGAACCAGTCAGCTAATGTGTAACAGCAAAAGTGAGTGTATAATTCTCTAAGTGGTGCCAGTACCAGAGGCTGATGTCTTATATTGTCCTGTTGCTAACGAGTTAGACAGCCTTTTATGGCTCACACCTCTCTAGCACTGAAGCCCACCTGATGCCTCAAAAAGCTCTGGTGGTTCTTTCAAGACTCGCCCGGTACCAGAGCGTGGGTTGCTCTTGTCTTTTCCAAGGTCCGGTCCACGTGCGGTGCCCAAGTTGCACAGCATGGGGGAGGGTATGTGTATCAAAGCTTGGACAGTGTGACTGGTTGTGTAATTATTCGCAGATGTGCAGACGCAGGCTTGATTGCAGTATTTAGGAGTTTTCAGGGACAACAAATTTTAAGCTGCCCTATACCCCAGAACTGGGGCCACTCGAAGGTTCCAGAGGTCTCTGCTCTGCTAGAGGGGTCTTAAAATGAAGTTTTCAGAAAAAGTCCTATCTACCTATCAATTTAGAAGAAAACCTTTGATATCTGGAACACTACATTAGTATGGCCGTACCAGCTACTCAGGGGCAAAAGAAATTCCTTAAGTTCTTAAAAGACATCACGTATTGGAACAGAGTCACAGGAAACTGATTCATCAGTAAAAACACAAGATTAGTGGCCATCCTTGCTACTGGCCATTGCAAACTGGGGGGGCAGCAGAGTGTGGCACTCCATCCCTGCATATGCTTGTGGCATGTATAGAAGCAGGTCTTGCTTTGGCAATCCATGGCTTCCTTATGATGGAAGACGGCTAACGTACTTCTTCTGCGGAAGACAGCTAGGTGGACTCAAAAATAGTCGCTATGCTTGTGTCCTTTTTGTTTGAGAGGCTTGAATGATACAGCTACAGTGGGATCTCTAACTATTATGACACTCCAGAGTATTCTGAGGAGTTTGTTGGAGTCTTGAAGTCTCCTAGTGAAGCATGCCCGTCTCCCTAGGACATGTTAACTGGTAGCAGATCAGATGTTCAGGATCCATACTCCTACCCTTCAGAAGACCCCCTATGCTGATAGCAGGATTAGAGGGACTTGTAAGGCTTCACCCGTCTGGGGAACGAAGAACATAAATCTTCAGGCCCTCTTGCGTGCATCAACTTGAATTGCAGGAAAAGAAACTTTGTCTTCCTCACAGGAACTATGCCCTCCAAATGTCTCTCAAGTCTCTCCGCTCTTTTATGATTGAGCAATGTTGCCATTTGCGAGAAGATTCCTGGCCAATTCCAATACATCATCTTCTGCCCTCAGCTTGGGTGCACAGAAAGCGATTATAGAGGTGAGATTGTGACAGCAGTCATTCCTGGTGAACCTCTTGCATCAAGAGAAAAAACAACATCAGGACTTGGTTAGGGTACTCCTAGAGTGCCCCACTGAAATCATGGATATGGTAAGAGTTGAAGTGACTGGAAGGTGCTCTTCGATGTCCCTCTGCACCAGCACCTCATCATCACGTTTTGTGTTTAAGGAAGTGGAGGATGTACAGACATGATTCGGTACAGACCATCAAGTGTTATTAGATCAAGGCATGACCTCCTTCATGTCCTGCGAGGGCCAGAGAGCCTGCTACATAGTAGTGACAACACGGCATAAAGAAGCAAAAATCACCCTGTCCTTGTCTGTCTGCCTCCCTGGACAAGTCCTGCACTAAGAGATCGGCTTGGAGAAATGATGTCCATGGGTTCGGAGGAATCCAAACCTGACTCAAGTTGATCCGATTCTCATCCAGATAAAACATTCATCTCACCAGAATTGTTTGCTGCTGCAGCTGACACAATCGCAGTGGGTGAAGTCGAGCACAGGGAAGTGTATACAACCGCTTGCACAGGGTGCCCCACGTCACTTTTGACCCGGTGGTGGTGTCCCATATGTAAGAATCACCACCGATCACAGCCCTTGAATATGCAAAGAAGGGTGGGGGACTTCAACTATCATTTCCAGGCAATCAAGATAACTGACGCCATTAGCCTCACCCATATGCTCATGACTGAGAGGACTAACAGTGATTGGGGTGCTGGTGCTGGTATGCCACCTGCACAAGGCCATACACTCATCAGGTTTGGAACTGTTACCATGCATAGTATGTTGGATTCATCTAGGAACTGAAGATATTTGCAATTCGGCGGTTTGGATTTACTCCTCAGATGAACAAACCCTTCATAATTGAAGCGAGTGCACACTCCTACCTGGCTGAAAGTTGGTAACATCAGCAGTGAACCATGACCAAATCCACATGAGTCTTGAACTGGACTCAGCACTGGTGCGGATGATTTTGCACCGGGGGGGGTCCACAGGCAGTTTTTAACAGATATATCTAAGCGGACATTGGATTGCTAATGGAATGCTATATTCCAAAGATTGCTATCCGTCCCTCCATTTTAAGACATAATTATGCATCTGTGGCTCTACCCTCCTGACACAGAGCCTTTTGAGTCCATCAGTACATGATGGATCCAATCATTGGCAGGTGGCAGACTGACTGACGTAGAAAAAAAAACATGCATTGGTTGTTCCTATGCTCTTCCCAGAGACAAGACTGAGAGGGAGAAAGGTTATGCTCTTCGTCTTGTCCTCGCAAAGAAGAATGATGAATGCTCAATCAGATCATGGAGGTTTTTTCTTCATGAATTGAGCGAGCCTCGTGCTAGGACACGCATTGCAAATGAAAAACAGGGTAATGGACATTGATGGAGCTAATTCTGTTGTCCAGAAGGATGAGCAGTCCATTGGAACCATGCAGAGGCTACTAGATGTCCCAGCATGTTTGAGGATCCACATCTGCACAGCGAGCCCTCACGACTTAAGCCGGCCCGACATGAGATCCCATTCCTTGTGAGTTGGAGGAAGGTAGAGATGGAGAGCTGCCATCTGGCTGGTGCTGTGTATAGGAAACATGACCACAACATATGGTGAATCAATCTATTCCAGCCAGTCTACAGTATAATAAAGAACTCTAACCTCAATTTCCTATATGGACCATGTCTTGATGCCGAGCGAAATGGCATTGTATCTGTCCATATCAAGAAAGTCCTATATCCATGATCCAACTCTACAAAGGCGATCACATGTTGAGAATACTCTAATGGTCCTGGAGCTCTCTCTTCTGATGATTGTTTGCTTCCTATGATCGTGAGTACTATATCAAGAATCTAGGAACTATTGTCCCTGAAAAGGACCAACGCAAGGAGCCTTGATTATTGTGGCGGTGGAGGACCCCAGAACTATTGGAGTTGAGTAAAGATGGAGACATCCTTTTGTCAAGGAAGATTGTTGATGGCCCAATCATTTGGGTTGGCGCACGGAGATCCACTGATGACATGTGGTATTGTTCATATCACCAGGATGAGGTTATTATGGGTGCCGGGACAACAGACCTTCTATAAACCACAGATTGCACCCTATCTCCTTTTATACGGTTTGAAAAATCTCCTTACAATGGACATGGAGTATACATTTCCAAGGCAGCTTCCCAGAGACCACAGCCAACAGAATCCGGAGTATCCAGGAAGGCCAAAGAGCTCAGTTGGCTGAGACCTCCTCTTTTTTGCCATCACGCGACACTCTTCCAGAGATGCCCCACCATGTAACAGGGAAGAGTGGAGAGATTCTGATTGCTCCTTTTGGATTCAGGGGAAGCTTGTAACGACACCAGAAATAGGAGCTTCGGTGGCACGGCGTGGTCTTGGATCTATCCACTTTTAACTGTGCAATGTCCAGATCCTAACATGCAGGAGTATTGGCTCCATGGACTTCACTAATGGCAGCCCTTCGTCGAGTCAATAGCTGAACTCAGGTTGGATGATTCCTTCCCCATTGACCAGCCCATTATGAGTTTTGGAACCTGGAATGATACATTCCTGTGTGTGGACCCCTGTGCAGCTCTCAGCTGCATGTGTATATACTGTTAGGACTTATAAAATTTTGGATATATAGACAGATGTCGTCAGTGTCTTTTATGTTTTTGAACACACATCATATTCATATATTGTGCTGACATAGCAATCCATTTCACGACCACTTTTTTATGCTTATGGTATGCCATGACCAAACAGCCAAGATGCGATAACCATATCCAGTACTTAAATACTCGCCTTCCTTCTCCAGGTATTTAGTTCCAACAGATGTACTGAAGTGAAAGTTATTTGAATACTCTTAAATCTGGCTTGCTCCTTTGATATGATGATTTTCTGGTTATTACTTTTCGCGAGAAATTCTACTCACATAGGTAGGTCACCATACAAGTCAGAGTGATAATGTCTAGTAATACACTTTTCAATCACTGTAATACGCTGGAAAGTTAAATCTGTGGTTTCATGAGGATTGTAGAGGAACGCCCAGGGTAATTGAGGGTAGTATAATTGTGTTCAATCTAGACAGTATATACAAATAACGAAATGACAGGGTTCCCTGACTAATCTCCGTTACCTCCCTTGGCAAGGCTAGCGCCGCTTCTCCAGTCTGTAGTCACGGCGCTGAGGTCGCCGCTACTTCTCGCATGTCAGGTGTCAACTACTCGTTTATATCGATCAACACATATACATACTGCTCCACTAATAAACATATAGTGAAAAGCAGGTCTGTTTATACATGTACCATATAATAAACTGATAATAAACTACTCTATATAATATAACTATTATGTCATCATATGATGTTATAAGAGATAGAAATAAGCTAATTGCGCCTTCCTCCAATCCTGCCGGTTTGTCTATACTGCTGACCCGGCAGTAATGCACTGGGGCCGGCAGTACAATTGTCTCCGACACCATCCTACACATCCCATACTATGCCTTAACCCTCTCGGTCACGCGCCTGGCGCGCCCACGCGGCATAATATAATGTAACCTAACCATGTTACAAAACATTTTGTAATACTGGTCGAGAACTGTGAAGATTGAGCTTTTCCACGTAAAAGATGTTTTGCTACGAACGTCGATAGATCGCTTGACACACATCAAAGTAGCTATAGTACACAGGGATAGTAAACAATGGACTTAGGTATTCAGGCAAGGTGTTCTCCACGAGCCGCGCAAACTGCGACTCGTCAGAAAACTTGATCTCAGAGAAGGATATGAGTAACAAAAGGATGTTCTAGATAATTTTAATACACTCTGAAGAGATTTGAGTCGGAGACCATCGATGGAGGAAGTTTTCTTGTAAAAGATTCCTCGAGCATAACAAAAACCAACACGCATCATAATGACCAGAAACCCGGTTCATAGAAGTTTCTGTTGGGCAAACGACGGTACATGATGTTCGCTCATAAAAGAAAAATATTGATACCCATAAAACGGAGTCAATGTGTGAACTGGATAACCTTTAAAAATGGTCAAATTCCAATAGAGGGACAGCCGCAAAAAGCGACAGACTAGATAGAGGGTTCCTACCACTGCGCGATTCACTGTACGTGTAATTCACAGGTACCGACCGAGTTAGCCAATACGAGACATTCGCGAAACAATGAGCGAAGGTGGGCTGTGCTGAGAGGTAACTCGTCGGAGAAGACATACGAGCCTCGACGCACCATCCAGGTTAACTCCAACACAAACCGCGAGGGAGTATTTTTCGCTCGTGCACGGCGATTTGTCTATTTACCAACAATTTGTAGTGAATCGACAAATCCTTCCCCGCCTGCACGAGGAAAATCTCCTCGCGGTTTTTCGTATGGAGCAGACGTATATGTGTACGGAGCTAAGCGATGTAGTTGACACCTGCATGGAGAAGACAGTGGCATCCCACCACTGCCACCATATGTTCTGGTTATTCCTTTTCCTGCGAGTAATTCTACTCACATAGGTACTCACCATTAAAGCCGAAGATGAGTAGTGTCTAGTAACACACGTTTCAATCACTGGATACCCTCTGGAAAGTTTAATCTGTGGTTTCGTTGAGGATGTAGAGAGACGCCAGGGTAATTCTCAATCAATCAGTGGGGGCATACGCCGGGGGGCGCGTCGCCTCGCCCACCCTACTGCACGCCACTCCCGAGGGGGCACCACGCATCAATCCGCGAGTTCCCATGCAGGCTCCTTTCCTACCAAGCAGCTTCTCCGACAAGAAACATCATTTTGCCCCCATCCACGAGCTTGTGGGCGCCCCCTGGCTGCTCCTCCACGCCGGATTGTCTCTCAGATACAACCCGATGGGCAGGATCGGTTCAGGGCAGCGTGCCACAGGCCCATATAGCCGAAGTTGGCCTTGACAGGACTAGCAGGTATAGGCCTCGATTCAGTCTCACGGGTGCAATCACTGATTGACACGTATCATCCAAGCGATACCCCATGATTCTGCGAAACATCTTGTTCCAAAGGCATTGATTTCGTCTCTTCAAGTCACTATTTAGTGTCCATGTCTCACAAGACCCGCCAGCACCCCATAGATCAGACAGATCACAAGTGATTTGAGATCCGGATCTTTTGCCTCCTGCACCAGGTACCGACACTGCCAATCTCCCTCTGAGCGAGTCCATAACACAGTGGCTATGCCATCCGCCGTAAGACTTCTTGACGTGACCCAGCCGTCATTATGGACTGCGCTACCAAGTCTGTAAAACTTTCCAAGATCTCAATTCCTCGCCACAACACGCATGAACAGACTGTACTGCTTCATCTTCCCAGTACGTCTCCCAACCACCTGGACCTTGATCTTGAGGACAGGAGACCTCAAGTCCCAAGGCTTTGCCTCATCGTGGCAGCGCCCTCGAGAGCCCATCACCAGGACCTCTAGCGACTCAGCAAAGATTATTGCATCATCGGCAAAAACAAGATCAGTGATCTTGGTGTTGCCAACGGATGCTCCACAATCACTTTGATCTACAACCTTGTCCAATACCCAGTCCATACAAGCGTTGAAAAGTGATGGGGCAAGGACGCACCCTTGCCTCACTCCTGTATTCACAGGAAAGGAGCCGGATACACCTGCCCCACACTTCACAGCACTCTCAGCCCCAGAATACAGACCAGTTATCAAACCAATAGTCCTTGCAGGAATCCCTCGAAGTCGCAGAAGATCCCTGAGTGACTCACGATGCACTGAGTCAAACGCCTTCTTGAGATCAACATAGGCTGCAAGCATCCCCTGTCGAAACTCACGTCGGCGTTCCACCAGGACACGAAGCGCTAGGATACGGTAACGTATCCTAGCGCTAGCAGGGTAATTGAGGTAGTATAATTGCGTATATCTACAGTATATACAAACAACGAAATGGGCAGGAGACCCTGAACCAATCTCCGTTACCTCCCTTGGCAAAGGCTATCGCCGCTCTACCGTCTGTAGTCGCCGGCGCTGAGTCGCCGCTGCTTCTCTCATGCAGGTGTCAACTACTCGTTTATCGATCACACATATACATCTGCTCCACTAATAAACATATAGTGAGAAGCAGGTCATGTTTATACCATAGAATAAACTGATTATTTAACTACTCTATATACATATATATTATGTTACCATCTATTTATAAGTGATGGAAATAAGCTAATTGACCTCTCTCCAATCCTGCCGGTTTCTCTTTACTGCTGACCCAGCAGTAATGCAACTGGGGCCGCAATACAATGTGCCACACCCATACCTGTGCCTTAACAATGTGCCACACCCATACCTAGGCCTTAACAATGTGCCACACCCATACCTAGGCCTTAACAATGTGCCACACCCATACCTAGGCCTTAACAATGATATTTTACCAAAAGTACTAAAGCACACGTCATCTTTAATAGCCACTCCATTAAAACATATAATTAACCTCTCTTTAAAAAATGGAATACATCCAGACGACCTCAAGAAGGTCAAAGTTATTCTTGTGCATAAATCAGGGAGTACAAGTGATATTTACCATTATCATCTTATTTCAATACTTCCTGCTTTTAGTAAAGTATTCATAAACATAATTGCCACCCGTTTAATAAATTACCTCGAGAAGAACCTGCTTTCAAAATATCAATCTACAAATCTGGCAAATCACTCTACTGAAACTGCAATACTGGAGTTTATTAATAATGTTTAAAAATACTTAGAAGATAAGTATTATGCAGTTGGGATTTTTATGTATTTATCGAAAACCTTTGATTCCGTAAATCACCAAATATTACTTTTATAAACTGCAACACATTGGGATTAGAGGTGTAGCCTTATAGTTATTCAAGAGTTATATGAAGTTATATGTTATACAGAGTTATATGAAGATATCAGTTTGTGTATTGTAACACACATTTAAGCAATATTCAGTGGAGTACCGGAAGGATCAATCTTAGGACCACTTTTATTTCTTATATATATATATATATATATATATATATATATCTATATATATATATATATAATTATAATATATATATATATATATATATATATATATATATATATATGTATATATATAAATATGTATATATATACACACATATATATATATATATATGTATTACGTATATATATATAAATATGTATATATATACACACATATATATATATATATAAAATATATATATATATATATATATATATATATATATATATATATATATATATATATATATATACATATCCCCCCTGGTCGAGGGGACCAGAAATATCCCCAGGTCAGATAGTCTTTAAGATGACGACTCGAGGTGTCTTGATACTTATTCTAGTCTTCTCTCCTTAAACGTCTGCAACATTCGCGGTCTTAGATCTAACTTTATCTCTGTTGAACATCATCTCTCCTCCTCTAAACCTCATCTTCTTTTCCTCACCGAAACCCAGTTGTCTGTGAGCACTGACAACAGACCATTTTCTGTCTCCTCTTACTGTCTCTATTCTAATTTTCAATCCAAAGCTGGCTGTTGCGTATATGTGCGCAATGACATAACTTGCTCTCGTGCCCACGTCCTTGAATCTTCCGAATTTTCTACCACCTGGCTTCGACTTCAATGTCACTCTCTTACTAAATGTATCTGTGCAGTATATCTCTCACCTAACTCCTCTGACTATGCAAAATTCTTCGACTATTTAACATCCAAAGTGGAGCACATCTCATCTCATTTTCCTTTAGCAGAAATTTCCATTCTTGGGGACTTCAATGTTCACCACCAGCTTTGGCTATCATCTTCTTTCACTGACCAACCTGGTAAACAAGCCTACAACTTTTCTATCCTCCAAGACCTAGAGCAGCTGGTGCAGTACCCTACCCACATTCCTGACCACCTTGGAGACAGGAAAAGACCCTTCTGCTTACTCTGTGAAACTATTCTCTCCGTTGGGTTCCTTCGATCACAATTCTATTTCTGTAACCTGTCCTATCGCTCCGGTACCGCCTCGGGATCCACCTAAGCGGAGGTGCTTCTGGCACTTCAACTCAGCTAAGTGGGAAGACCTAAGGCAGTACTACTCTGATTTTCCAAGGAATAATTACTGCTTCCATATAAAAGACCCATCTCTTTGTGCAGAGCGCATAACTGAGGTCATAGTCTTTGGCATGGAGGCGTACATTCCACACACTTTCTCTAATCCTAAAGTCCGTCAACCTTGGTTTAACTCTGCTTGTTCTCATGCTGTCCGAGATAGAGAGGTGGCTCACAAACGGTACCGTAAGCATCCATCTCCTGAAACTCATGGCCTTTATATTTCTGCCCGTAATCATGCCAAATCTTTACTTCAACTTACCAAAAACTCTTTCATTCATAGAAAATGTCAAAATCTTTCTGAATCAAATTCCTCTCGTGACTTCTGGCATCTAGCAAATAACATCTCTAACAAATTTTCTTCTGCATCTTTCCCTCCTATGCTTCACCCAGATGGCTCCACAGCTGTCTCATCTACTTCTAAAGCTGAACTCTTCGCTCAAACCTTTGCTAAAAATTCCACGCTGGTTGATGATGGGCTTGTTTCTCCTTCTCCTCCACCCTCTGACTATATTATGCCTGTCATTAAGATCCTTCGGAATGATGTTTTCTATGCCCTTTCTGGTCTAGATCCTCGGAAGGATTACGGTCCTGATGGAGTCCCTCCTATTGTTCTCAAAAACTGTGCTTCTGTGCTTGCACCTTGCCTGGTCAAACTTTTCCGTCTCTGTCTATCTACTTCCCCTTTTCCTTCTTGCTGGAAGTTTGCTCACATCCAACCTGTTCCTAAGAAGTGTGACCGTTCTAATCCTTCAAACTACCGTCGTATAGTGTTGACTTCCTGCCTTTCTAAAGTTTTTAAATCTATACTTAATAAGAAGATTCTTAAGCATCTATCTGCTCACAATCTTCTATCTGATCGTCAGTACGGTTTCCGTAAAGGGCGATCTACTGGTGATCTTCTAGCTTTCCTAACTGAATCTTGGTCATCCTCCTTTAGGGATTTCGGTGAAACTTCTGCTGTTGCCCTTGACATATCAAAAGCTTTTGATAGAGTCTGGCACAAATCTTTAATCTCCAAACTACCCTCATTCGGTTTATATCCTTCTCTCTGTACCTTCATCTTAAGTTTCCTTTCAAACCGTTCTATTGCAGTTACTGAAGACGGACATTGTTCTTCTCCTAAATCTATCAATAGTGGTGTTCTCCAGGGTTCTGTTCTATCACCCACTCTCTTTCTATTATTCATTAATGATCTTCTAAGTCTAACTCAAAGCCCTATCCACTCCTACGATGATGATTCTACCCTGCATTTTTCAACGTCGTTCATTAGACGTCCAACTCGACAGGAACTAATAGTGAGTGCATGGGCCAGATTTACCCACCGTGCACCCACCCCATAACAGTCTGAGACCAACTTTATTTTGTTCTCTGAACCTTTCTGAACAAGAAAAATTGATGCCAACAGAAAAATATTGGGACACACTACCCGATATTTGATGGTACCCCCAAAACATCAATTTTCACAGTCCATTTTCTTAGCTTTCCGGCGTCTGGCGGACTTAATATAGGTCTGAAGGCAATTTGGAGGCCAAATTTCTGATAGAATTTTTGAGCTCTACAACTTTGTCTTCAGTAAAAAAAAATTCAATCTCGAACGTAAGTGGCTTTTCTGTGAGTGTAAAGTGTCACGAAGTGGCTTTCAGCTGAGCAACCTGGCGTCTGGCGGACTTAGTGTAGGTCTGAAGGCAATTTTGAGGCCTATCTTCCGATAGAGTTTTTAAAGTTCTACAACTTTGTCTTCAGTGAATTTTTTTCAATCTCAAACGTAAATGGCTTTTTTGGAACAAAAACCCCCCTGACACTGCCCCGCACCGCCAGTGTGGTGTTCTTGTTTTCGTAATAAATTTGTAGTTTTATTCTCCTCTCTGGGTCTGCAGGTTTCACATTACGGTTGCCGATTTGTGATATTATTCTTTCTTCTTCCTGGTGAGCGGTGGAGAAGAAAGACCGGTAGAAGATAGTTATGTCCTGACTCTATTTTGTGGCGTTAGGGTTGCACCAGTTTTCCATTATTTTCTTAGTCTGACGGTTGATGTCTCTCTCTCTTGCTGAAGCCGTTGTTGATGAGGACTTGAGTTGATCGCTCGAAATCTTTGTGCATAAGTTGCCATGTACTGCAGTGTGTGAGAGCTCTTCTGATGTAAGCACCGATTGTGGAGTCTTTATATCTCTGCGGGCATTCGCTTTCTCCGTTGAGGCTTTGTCCGGTGTTCGTTGGTTTCACGTAGACGTTTGTGATGAATGATTCTTCTTTCTGCGTAACAAGGACGTCTAAGAACGGCATTGATTTGTCTGAGCTGCTTTCTATGGTGAAGGTGAGGCCTGAAGTATCTTGTAGGCAGAGCTTCAGCTGTTCTGCTTCGTAGTGACTTTTCGTTTTGATGAAGATGTCAGCGATGTAACGGCAGTATATATCTATCTTATCGGCTTGCTTATTTTCTTGAATACTTCTTCTACGCAGCCCATGAAGAAGTTTGCCAGCAATACTCCTAAGGGAGAGCCCATAGCGACGCCGTCTATTTGTTGATACTTGTTCCCTCGGGGCGAGGTAAAAGGTGCTTCTTTAGTGCAGCATGCATAGGAGTCCACGTAGTACAGGTTCTGGGACGTCAAGCGGGGGGATGGAGTCCTTGTTATACACTTGGTCGATGATGTAGTTGATTGTACGGTCAACAGGTACGTTGGTGAAGAGGGACTCGACAACAAGCGAAACGATTGCACCTCTGGCGTTGTGGGTCTTGAGTATGTCTAGAAACTCTGATGCTGATTGAAGGCTGCAGGCATTGGGTGTGTATGGAGTCAAAATAGCACACAGCTTCTTTGCGAGGTGCTACGCCGGCGTCGGTATTTGGGATATTATCGGACGATAATATCCCAAATACCATGCTTTCGCAACCCACGTTTTTTCCACAATTCTCGCTAATACTACAAATAAAAATAAATAAAAAGTGATCGGATCATCCCCAAAGTGGCCTTAAAACCTTCCCCTGGTCAACCTGGTTCCAAAACTGTGCCATATGGTGGGATTGCGCCACAGGGGGCGGAACCTAGAGCGGACACACACACACACACTTTCGCTTATATATATATATATATATATATATATATATATATATATATATATATATATATATATATATATATATATATATATATATATATATATATATATATATATATATATATATATATATATATATATATATATATATATATATATATATATATATATTAATGATATAACTAATGCTAGTGAAAGTTTAAATTGGTTGTTTATGCTGATGACACCAACATGCTGTTGGCAGATGAAAATATCAATAGTTTGCATTCCAATTTAAGCTCTGAATTAAATTTAGTACATAAGTAGATTAAATCAAATAAGATAAAACTTAATGTTTCCAAAACCAACTCCATAATCTTTCAAAATAGATCCATAAATAACTATATGCCACCTTTGTTATAAGAAGGAGAAATTGTGAAACATGTCAACCATACAACATTTCTTGGTGTTTACGTGGACGAGAACTTAAATTGGAATTATGAAATCAACGAAGTATGTATGAAAATATCAAGACTATGTCGAGTGCTATGCAGGATCTCTAATAAATTTAACGAACAAAAAGACAAAATAAAAATAAATATATATATGTAATTTATATATATATATATATATATATATATATATATATATATATATATATATATATATATATATATATATATATATATATATATATATATATATATATATATATATATATATAGTATATATATATATATATATATATTATATACAACAATCACGGACGTTAGACTAATTGGGCGATAATTACTTGCGAGGCTCTTACTCCCTTTCTTGAATATTGGTGTAACATTAGCTAATTTCCACATACTAGGAACATTTTTTTCACATAGCGATTTATTGAAAATAATCTTTAATGGGAGCGAAAGTTGACTGTGACATTCGCGAAGTAGTCGCGGCGAGATTTCGTCCACCCCCACGGATTTTGCTGGGTCAAGTTTCAGCAAATACTTTGATATTTCGTCTACTGTTATCTCTCCTATTACCAGTCTATCCCTTTCGAGTCCTGCATACATGTTTACTGGTTCTGGTAATGGAGTTTCGTCTTCTTTAATAAATACCGCATTAAAGTATTCATTGAGTACGAACGCCATACTCTTATTATCATTTACCAAGATATTATTATTATCTTTCAGTGGTCCAATACTTGTTTTGACGTTTTTCTTACTTCGAACGTATTGAAAGAACCTTTTCGGGTTTGATTTGGATTCCTTTGCAATTTTTTCTTCATACTCGCGCTTTTTAGACTTAATTAGTCCTTTGCAGCGACGTTTGACGTCATTGTATTCTCTAGAATCGCAGTCTGCATTTGATCTTTTGTAAACTTTATACGCTCGGCGCTTTCTGCCAATGATTTGTTGGATCTCATTATTCATCCAACTGGGTCTGTTTATGTTATTCAAACGTTTTCTTACCATGGGAACATGTTTTTCCACCACCGATTGGAGTTTATTAGTGAATACATTACACATGTTTTCGGCGTTATTACCATTTAGTAGGTCAATCCATTCAACTTCGCTTAGTACCCTGCTGATCTTCGTGAAATCTGCTTTATTATAATTTGGGACTAATAACCGATTTTCTGTGATGTCTACATTGCAATTTATGCCGCATCTGATTAGCTGTGATCACTGTTTGCCAAATGTTCACCTATATCGCAGTAAATCAATCAGATCAATGTCGGTATTGAAAAACTAAATCTAGGATACTATTATCCCTTGTAGGCTCACGGACCACCTGATTTAAATATACTTCGTTCACCATATCAAGCAATCGCATACCTTCTCTATCAGCAGAATTATTATTCCAGTTGATATGAGGTAGGTTAAAATCTCCACAAATAATTGTATCGTTATTATTGTTCACAACTGACTTTATCTCGTCATACAGGAGGCAATCTACTTCCGCATTAGATTTGGGAGGACGATATATTGTCCCAATAGTTAGCAATTTACCGTTTAGCTGAGGAGGAGGAGGAGGAGGAGGAGGAAGAGGAAGAGGAAGAGGAAGAGGAGGAAGAGTATAAAGGTGCAGGACGGGTATTTATATTAAGGCTATGGAATTCCCATAACTCTCGACATGATATAAATTCACCCATAAGATCTCCATAGCTATGGAGCTAATTTCCCCCATAGCTATGGGTTTAGCAGTTCCGGCTGACATCACTTCCCGCTAAACGTAGCAATTAAATTACCCTAAAATGTCTCTTAGATCATGAAATAACGCCTGAAATTGGTAAAATCTAAGCTATAAATTCTGTGAGAGCCTTACGGACTGAAAATAAAACAATTTTAAAGGATTCATTCATATATATACGGGTAAATAACATCCTGTAGAAACGTTTGACGCGGGAACGATGTAAACACTTGTCTCTCCCCTCCCTATAAATAACATGTTATATCACCAAAAGTAATAGGTGCAAGGGTGACGGAAGGATACACAACAGGTAAACCGCGTTGTAAAGAAGAAGAAAGGAACAAAAGCCAGGGTGGGAGTGATGACCAGACAGAGATTCGGCAGTATACGTAGCTAGGTAGAGATATTGCCGTATCTCTAGCTACGTATAATCCCGTATCTCTAACTGGTCATCACCTCCTCCTTGGCTATTGCTTCTTTCTCCTTCTCCTTTAATACATGGTTTACTTGTTGTGCATCCTTCCGTCACCCTTCCACCATTATTTTTGGAAATATGATATGTTATTTGGTAAATTTCTAGGGTTTGCCCATAGGGCATTTGTCCTTCCTCGGATGGTTATTTCCTAATTGATTGACAAAGAGAGAGAGAGAGAGAGAAAGAGAGAGGAGAGAGAGAGAGAGAGGAGAGAGAGAGAGAGAGAGAGAGAGAGAGAGAGAGAGAGAGAGAGAGAGAGAGAGAGAGAGAGAGAGAGAGAGAGAGAGAGAGAGAGAGAGAGCAGCATAATGGAATTTCGATGAGGTGTCGTTAATTAATAACTTTCAGGAAAAATATACTTGTAAACTGCAGAATAAACTTGAGGCAAATGATAAATTTCTTGATTATATTTTCCTTCAAATAGAGTTCAAGAAAGATTGAATTTAACTCATATTTTAAGTTTCGTATAAATTGACTTGTTTCTCTGAATATTCCATGTAAAGTTGTTCTATATACTGTTTCCTAATTGTGTTTCGTATGTATCAGGAAGATCTACAAACATTTATATATATTTACTAGCCGCAAAGCCGCCCTCCGGGCGGACTTTTTGGCTAGCTCCTGCGGAGGGCTATTGGTGGGCCTTCGGCCCACCACCTGTGGACTCTCCAGATAGCCCTTTCTAACTTTCCTGAAATCATGGATGTAGAAATGTATGTATTCCCCCCACCCATTCACTCACCCATTACCCATCACCCCCCACCCATTCACTCACCCATTACCCATTCACTCACCCATTACCCATCACCCCCCACCCATTCACTCACCCATTACCCATCACCACACACCCATTCACTCACCCATTACCCATCACCCCCCACCTATTCCCTCACCCATCACCCATCACCCCCCACCCATTCACTCACCCATCACCCCACACCCATTACCCATCACCCCACCCATTCACACACCCATTACCCATCACCCTACATCAAGGCGTCCTCAATTCCAATGATCTGAAACTCGAGAAATGCCAGTGGTCGCTGGCAGTTTTAACTCAAAGGTTGGTCTACTGTGTTTTGGCTCCGCGACTAATATTTTCATAAATTAATTTCGCGATAAACATTGATGCACCGCATCTGAATACCAAAAAAATATAGTTCTTCTGTTGTTCTACTAATTATATGGATGACATGCATTACGATGGAACGTTCTATAATAGCAATTTAATGCAAATTACTCGCCTCGAGTAGCAAAGCTTAATATATTTTTTACATGTATATTGTGGCATGTAAAATTTGGGCGATGTTCACACTGTTTTCTAAGACAGTACTGCTGCATCTGGCAAACGCTTGTCAAATTACAATAAGCAATGCCTTGGAAAAACGAAGAATAAAGAATGCCGAAATCGGCTTGTTGCTGCGATAATGTAGGTTATAATTGTGGAGGCGACACGCCGCGGCGGGGAGTGGTGGGCGGGGAGATTGTGGCGGGGAGATTGAATCAAAACATTACGACTTCACGCGTCGACTCATTGCACTTCCAGGCTTTCTATCTGATTGATACACAATAATAACAGGAAAATATGACTGCCTAGGTATAGATAACTTCTAAACATTCGTTATTGACTATATAATATCATAGAGTAGCATTTATCTCGCCTCCTCAACTATAACCTGCCTGGTTATTTGGTTATATACAATGTTTTACAGAATCAGGCACCTATACAATATACATGTAGCAGAAAATCGTTCTTAATATTATACTTGTGTGTTTAAGTGCATGGAATAAGCCCATATTTNAACCAAAAAAAAAAAAAAAAAAAAAAAAACCCTTTTCCTGAATTTGTTATATATTGTTACTTTACGAAATGCTATTGTATCATATCTATTCTAATTACAAAGGTAAGATTGGGCGTGAAAGGGTTAAGCCTGTGTGAAGGCCTATGTAGGTAACCAGGTGTGCAAAGGTAGCTTCTGGACTAAGACAGAGAGACGCAGGACGGAGGGAGAGAAGGGAGAGAGGAGAGAGGGAGAGAGAGGAGTGGGTGGAGGAGTTGCCACCTGGCCAAGCAAGGAGGAGAATGGACATGTGGAGAGGAGGAGGAGGAGGAGGAGGAGAAGGAGGAGAAAGGAGGAGGAGGAGGAGGAGGAGGAGGAGGAGGAGGAGGAGGAGGAGGGGAGGGAGGAGGAAGGAGGAGGAGAGGAGGAGGAGAGGAGGAGGAAAGCGAGAGGAGGCAGGAGGAGGAGGAGGAGAGGAGGAGGACAAGGAGAGGAGAGGAGGAGGAGGAGGAGGAGGAAGAGAAGAGGAAGAGGAGGAGGAAGAGGAGGGGGAGGAGGAGGAGGAGGAGGAGGAGGAGGAGGAGGAGGAGGGTTGTTCCTCAGGGTAGGGTTGAGCCTCACTAAAAGTTCGGTTCTTGTGAATGATTTATTTTTTGTCTTTTTTTTACTTTTTTTTTGTTAAGAAAAGTTTCCAGTGTAGAAGGACGCGAGAGGGTTGTTTTTGGCGGGAATATTTAGGGATTGGTTGGGTGGAAATGCTAAGTTTACTGATGGTTTATCGTTATATCTTTAGTTTATGAGTATTTAACCCCTTCACGCCCACATCTTCTTGTTAAAACAAAAAAAATGTTTGTTGGGAGCCATAAAATTACAAAAAATAACTGAATACACCAAATTAGCCAGTGGACAAAGATACTAAACAGGTCATGCTATAAAATATTGCTTATTTTCACTAAAAATCGTCTAATGGTACCCAGATTACAATGGAAATTACGTTCTGGGCCTCAAGGGGGTAAGTTTTTTTTTTTCTCTCTCTCTCTCTCTCTCTCTCTCTCTCTCTCTCTCTCCTCTCTCTCTCTCTCTCTCTCTCTCTCTCTCTTCTCTCTCTCTCTTCTCTCTCTCTCTCTCTCTCTTGTAGGGTTAATGAAGTACAAAATACCAGCACATAACGAAGCGACTCGAATGTAACGACGCACTTGAATGTCGCCTTTAACAACACGCACCTTATTCTGGCACAACCAACACACACACACACACACACACACACACACACACACCACACACACACACACACACACACACACACACACACACACACAGTGATTCCATGAGGCATCTCTGGACTGGCGTGTGGGCGATAAAAATGAGGAGGAGGGAGGAGAGAGAATGAAGGGAGATGGGAGGGGAGGGAGAGAGAAAATGTGAGTGAGGACGGGAACGGATGGAGATGGGAGAGGAGAATAAAATGGAGAGAGAAAAATCGAGGGAATACAATGAGAGGGAGAGAGAGATAGAGGAGAGAGTGAGAGGACGAGAGGAGAGAGAGAGAGAGAGAGAGGAGAGAGAGAGAGAGAAGAGAGAGATGAGGAGAGAGAGAGAGAGAGGAGAGAGAGAGGAGAGAGGAGAGGAGAGAGAGAGAGAGAGAGGAGGAGGCGAGAGAGAGAGAGGAGAGAGAGAAGGAGAGAGAGAGAGAGGAGAAAAAAAAATTACTTAACGTCAACGATTCGTCATTCTACACCACCATCATAAGAACATGAGAACATAAGAACATAAGGAAGCTACAAGAGGCCGTGAGACCTACACGTGGTAGTGTTCTGTAAATCATAGCATAACATATATATAAATCAATAGTTTGATTTAGATAGATAAATAAATACATGCATAAAAAATGTCTCAACTAGAATTGTAAATATAAATATGAATGTCAAAGGAAGGAAGAAAGGAAGGAAGGAAGGAAGGAAGGAAGGAAGGAAGAAAGAAGGAGAAGGAAAGGAATGGAAGGAAGGAAGGAAGGAAGAAAGAAAGGAAGGATGAATGAAGGAAAGGAAAGGAAAAGAAGGAGTACTTTTCCCATACCATCAGTACCCCTTCTGTGTCTGTGTGTGTGTGTGTGTGTGTGTGTGTGTGTGTGTGTGTGTGTGTGTGGTGTGTGTGTGTGTGTGTGTGTGTGGTGTGTGTGTGTGTGTGTGTGTATGTGTGTGTGTGTGTGTAATGAAGGAGGAAGAGAGGAAAAAAATGGAAGGATGGAGAAAACATAAGCGAGAAAGAAGAGGAGGAAGAGGAAGAGGAGGAGGAGGAGGAGGAGGAGGAGGAGGAGCAGGAGGGAAGAGAATATAGAGCAAAAAATAAGGAGAGATGAGAACAGTAAGATAAACAGGAGACGAAAATTGTTACGGATGAAGTGATGAAACAGGAGAGAGAGAGAGAGAGAGAGGAGAGAGAGAGGGGGGAGAGAGAGAGAGAGTAGAGAGGGTGGAGAGAGAGAGAGAGAGAGAGAGGAGAGAGAGAGAGAGATGAGAGAGAGAGGAGGAGAAGAGAAGGAGAGAGAGAGAGGAGAACCAGCCATTGAGTAAAGGAATGCATATCACAAGGAAGGGAGGGACCGTTTCTCAGTCTCTTTATATTAAGTCCTCGATGTTTAACCGACCATCTTTGTTTTAGCATTCCTTCCTCCTCCTCTCCTTTCCTCCTCCTCCTCCCTCTCCTCCTCCTCCTCCTCCTCCTCCCTCCTCCTCCTCCTCCTCCTCCTCCTCCTCTCCTCCTCCTCCTCCTTCCTCCTCCTCCCCCTCCTCCTCCTCTCCTCCCCTCCTCCTCCCTACTAATTCTCACTCCCTCAACGTATCTCCTCCCCCCTTCCCCCCCTAAACTCCCACCTCCTCTTTTGCATACGTGCCCCCACCCCCCCTCTCTCTCTCTCTCTCTCTCTCTCTCTCTCTCTCTCTCTCTCTCTCTCTCTCTCTCTCTCTCTCTCTCTCTCTCTCTCTCTCTCTCTCTCTCCTGCAGCAAATTATTGTAACTTATATATTGCATTTCATTTATTCTCTCTCTATCTTCCTGTTTAATTTTATAGCGTCTATAAATGTTTCATCTTCTATAGTAGTCTTTTTTATGAATCTTAAACATTTGTATCATTGTTGTTATTTCATGCGTAAAAGACATCCAATAGAATGATATAATTATTTATATCACTCACTAAAATTTACTGCATATCTTATTTATTTCATTATCGACCTGTTTGCACCATTGTATTTTTCTGGACTTTCATTATTTATCTATGTAATAAAATGCCAAGGGGAAATTAATAAATTCTACACCACGATTTATGTGTACTTAATCTATGTTTGGTTTCGAATTCTTGGCCATTCTTTCTTTATATATATTAACGCGTGTGTGTGTGTGTGTGTGTGTGTGTGTGTGTGTGTGTGTGTGTGGGGTGTGTGTGTGTGTGTGTGTGTGTGTGTTGTGTGTGTGTGTGTGTGGTGTGTGTGTGTGGTGTGTGTTTTTATGTTAATTCCAATGTTTACGACAGTGATTGCAAGGTGGACGGAATGCACTTTTCTGCCTCACGTTAAGTTAAGCAGTCACTTGGAACGGAGAGCTGCCGGCTGCCTTGTCCAAACGCTACACTACTTGTAATTATCACCACCCCACTACTACTACTACTACTGCTGCTACTACTACTACTACTACTACTACTACTACTACTACTACTACTCCTACACCAAGCACCATAGCCCCTGTATTACCGCTAGCCAGATAGTCCCAAAGGGCGGGGCGTTAAGAAGTAGGACTATTACTGTAATTATCACCGCCCCACTACTATTACTACTATTACTACTACTACACTACTACTACTCATCGCACTATAGCCCCCGTTATCCGCTAGTCAGGAGTCTCCAGGGGCGCGTTAAGAAGTAGTAGAACTGTTACTGTACCTCGCATTAAGTCCTTATCAGCCACACGACAGTCACGAGGGAGGCGTAACACTGCTTGATCGCAGACGCTGGCAATTCCCCGTCGTCAAAATTACACGTTGGCGCGAAGGATATTAAGAGGAAGAGCTTGCCTGGCTGCCACTCTTAAGACGTTGACCTGTAAGGAAGAGAAATATGATAGAATATGATATACTAAGTCGGTAAGGTTTTTGCTATATTAATGCTGATGGTATTTGTTGGGTCTGACCGTTCCTGTTGTCAAGATTATACGCTTAGTGGAGATATTTATGGTTGGGAGGAAAGTATTTGTTGGTTCTGGAGTAATGAAATGGTAGAAGTATGAAGCTAAATTAATAGTTTTGTTTTATATATATATATATATATATATATATAATATAATATATATATAGATATATATATATATATATATATATATATATATATATATATATATATATATATATATATATATATGACGATTGGTGATAATATATATAAAGACATAATTTTATTGTTACTAAAAAGAAAACTACTGCTCGTCGTTCAATAGAAAATCCTTTGAAAGTTAAATAGAAAAGAAGTTAAAGTGAAGTTAAAATAGTTGACTGAAGTTTTAATAGTTAGGTTAAATATATAAATAAAACTACACTTCCAGGAGTCTGTAAAAGTAGAAAAAAAATGGATTCGAAACTTAAATACTATAAAATATTTGTTATTTAAACTATCACACACACACACACACACACACACACACACACACACACACACACAACACCCCCCCCTCACACATAACTGTCTGTGATACTTGTCTTACCTCCTTAAGAACAAAAAACGAGCTGGAGTTACGTCTAAAAAAAACAGAAATCCATGAACGTTTGAGATAACATGAAAGACTTCCACGCCAAGTATGGAGGCACGTAGCGATAAGAGACCCAGATAACACAGGACATAACAAGGTGCCCGTGGTGATAACAGGTGATAACAGGAACATGTAATAACGTGCTACTCGCGATAATAAGAGGGAGGAAAATGAGGTGATAAAAAGTAGAGGTTGATGGCGAGAGATAACAAAACATTGATAACAAGGCCCAAGGTAGTAATTAAGGAAAAAAATGGAGTTATTTTTTCGACCGGTCAAAAAGGCAATACCGGAAGTGTAGCGTGTTATTGCGTTTTAGCGGCTGTTTGAGAGGGTTTTGGCGGGTTTTGGGCGGAAATTGGGCGGGTATTGGACGGAAATTGGGCGGGTATTGGACGGTAATGTACAGTGTTTGGGCAGTTTTGGATAGGTATTGGTCGGTAATGTACAGTGTTTGGGCAGTTTTGGATAGGTATTGGTCGGTAATGTACAGTGTTTGGGCAGTTTTGGATAGGTATTGGTCGGTAATGTACAGTGTTTGGGCAGTTTTGGATAGGTATTGGTCGGTAATGTACAGTGTTTTGGGGAGTTTGGATAGGTATTGGACGGTAATGTACAGTGTTTGGGCAGTTTGGGATAGGTATTGGTCGGTAATGTACAGTGTTTGGGCAGTTTTGGATAGGTATTGGACGGTAATGTACAGTGTTTGGGCAGTTTTGGATAGGTATTGGTCGGTAATGTACAGTTTTGGGGCGGTTTTGGATAGGTATTAGGTGGACATTGGGCGGGTAATGTAGTGATTTTGAGCGGGTTTTGGGTGGACATTGGGTTAATCTTCTTACGTGAGTATTGGTATATATCTTACAGTAAAAATAATGATGATAACAATAGTAACAAATATAAATACAATAATAATTATAATAATAATAATAATAATAATGATAATAATGACACACGAGGTCAATCTACTTATAAGAAAAGGTGAATTTCCAGTAAATATACCTGCATGCCCTCTCTCTCTCTCTCTCTCTCTCTCTCTCTCTCTCTCTCTCTCTCTCTCTCTCTCTCTCTCTCTCTCTCTCTCTCTCTCTCTCTCTCTCCTTATCTTCACAGACACATCACTCATAGTTAAAACGTTACGCCCATTCGTTAACAAACCCCTTCGTTACTTTACCATCCACTGCCTTGCTATAAAACCAGACTAAACCACATGTACAAATATATATAAACCTTTCAATATTACAAATAAAACACGAATGGACTCTTACACAACATAAAACTTCAGAAATTGATCGTGTATGTGTGTGTATGTGTGTGTGGGTGTGTATGTGTGTGTGTGTGTGTGTGTGTGTGTGTGTTTTGTGTGTGTGTGTGTGTGTGTGTGTGTGTGTGTGTGTGTGTGTGTGTGTGTATGTGTGGTGTGTGTGTGTGTGTGTGTGTGTGTGTGTGTGTGTGTGTGTGTGTAATGGGTTATATTTCATGCATCGTAACGTTCTCTGGAGATAACCTTATGATTTTTGGAACTGTTTTTTTTTTTTTAGTGGAGTTGAAAGTTATAAAAATCAACGTTTATGACTTCAGAATACAGAGAAGAGGTTGTGAAGTAGTGGAAGATACGGCGAGGAGGAGGAGGAGGAGGAGGAGGAGGAGGAGGAGGAGGAGGAGGAGGAGGAGGAGGAGGAGGAGGAGGAGGAAGGAGATGATGGTGGAGGAGAAGGAGAAGGGAGGAAATTATGGTAGAGGAGGAGGAATACATAGGAATATATAGGAATAACAGATATCAGGAGGAGGAGGAGAGCAACACATAGGAAAAGAAGGAGGAGGAGGAGGATTACATAGGATTACATAGGATTACATAGGAGTAACAGACACCAGGAGACCTATTGGTCCATAGCGAGGGTATCTGCTGAACTACATACTACTAACTATCAACTACTTGTAAGAAAACAGTTGGAAAATGATATCATGTCCCTAAAGAGGATAGGAACATGGAAGTTTCATAGTGCAGAATGATAGGATATGAAAAATACTAACTACAACTACCACTACCACTACAACTAATCGATACGGGGGACTAGATACGAATTCGCACTTTCAATACCCATTTACTTTACAGTGCGCGTCAAGTCTGTTTTTGAATGTAGTTATTGTGTTGGCTCCGACAACATTTGCTGGCAACTTGTTCCATCGATCAACGACTCTAACATTGAAATAATTTTTACGGAGATCGGTGATGCAACGTTGACCGTTTAGTTTTAAACCATTATTTCTTGTTGTCACTTGAGTTGAAAGCTCGAATAGGTTCTCTTGATTAATGACATCAAAACCTTTTAGGATCTTAAAGGTTTCTATCAAGTCCCCACGAATTCTACGATCCTTTAAGGAAAACATTAAGTTTCCGCAGTCTCTCTTCATAAGATGAATTTCGCAGAGATGGAATTTGTTTGGTTGCTCTTCTTTGCACTGATTCCAATTTGGCTTGATCTTTTACAAAAACAGGGCGACCAGAATTGAACGGCATATTCCAAGTGCGGCCTAACCAAGGACGTGTATAATTGTGTCATTACTTTCGGAGTTTTATGTTCAAAGTTACGCTTAATAAAGCCCAACATCATATTTGCCTTTTTACTGGCAGCTAGGCAATGCGAACTGGTTTTCAGATCATTACTGATGATGACACCTAAATCCTTTTCTGCTGTACTTCAGTTAACGATTTATTTTGCATTTGATAGTTATATTTGAGGTTTTCGTTGCCTATATGCATTACTTTACATTTATCGGAATTGAATTTTTAAAAGCCATTTATCACTCCAATCTGATAGTTTGTCGAGATCACTTTGTATGAGTTCGCAGTTTTCTCTAGTATATGCTTACCGCCTAATTGGTGTCATCTGCAAATTTTGATATTTTAGATACAAGTCCGCAGTCCAGATCGTTGATATATATCAGAAAAAGAGTAGGACCCAAGACCGAGCCCTGAGGCACCCCACTAGTGACATCTAACCAATCAGATGCCTCACCATTTATTACTACCCGTTGTTTACGATTTGAAAACCAATCGCCAATCCATGAACATAATTGCTCTCCTATGCCATGTGCCCTTAGCTTGGTCAACAGTCGCTTATGTGGAAACTGTATCGAAGGCTTTCTGAAAATCAAGGTATATTACATCCGAGGGAATTTTAGCGTCCCCGTTTGAAATAAATGACATTAAAAAAATCCAGTAGGTTTGTTAAGCAGGATCTCTTATTTCGAAATCCATGCTGGGAGTTTAGTATAGAGTTATTTTCATCGAGAAAAGACACTATTTTATCCCGCAATATTTTCTCAAATAGTTTAACAATCACGGACGTTAGACTAATTGGGCGATAATTACTTGCGAGGCTCTTACTCCCTTTTTTTAATATCGGTGTAACATTAGCTAATTTCCACATACTAGGAACATTTTTTTCACTTAGCGATTTATTGAAAATAATCTTTAATGGGAGCGAAAGTTGACTATGACATTCGCGAAGTAGTCGCGGCGAAATTTCGTCCACCCCCACGGATTTTGCTGGGTCAAGTTTCAGCAAATACTTTGATATTTCGTCTACTGTTATCTCTCCTATTACCAGTCTATCCCTTTCGAGTCCTGCATACATGTTTACTGGTTCTGGTAATGGAGTTTCGTCTTCTTTAATAAATACCGCATTAAAGTATTCATTGAGTACGAACGCCATACTCTTATTATCATTTACCAAGATATTATTATTATCTTTCAGTGGTCCAATACTTGTTTTGACGTTTTTCTTACTTCGAACGTATTGAAAGAACCTTTTCGGGTTTGATTTGGATTCCTTTGCAATTTTTTCTTCATACTCGCGCTTTTTAGACTTAATTAGTCCTTTGCAGCGACGTTTGACGTCATGGAGGAGGAGGAGGAGGAGGAGGAGGAGGAGGAGGAGGAGGAGGAGGAGGAGGAGGAGGAGGAGGAGGAGGAGGAGGAGGAGGAGGAGATGATGGTGGAATAGAACAACAAACAAGAAAAGAAGGAGTTAAAGGAGGAGGAACAAGGAACAAAAAGTAAAAATCACGTCGTCATTGATAAAAAAATAAAAATAAATAAAAATCTGGTAATATTGAAGGTGTTGGTTTCATGAAGAACATATTTTTTTCTTTTAAATTACATTGAAAAAAAAGAAAACGGATATCAAGGAGCATGTTTACCAAATAATCTAACTTGAGTAAGTAAAAAGGATATAACAGTTGAAGGCTCTCCTCCCCACCCACGCATTCTAACCGAAGCTAGCCGAAAAGAAGCTACGTTAGGAGAGTGAGAAAAAATATAGTACCATTTACGACTATTTTTGACAATGAGTGGCCGAGTTTGATAGTTGGTTTATAGTAGTATAGTATAGACAGTTATAAGTATTGTTTTGTCTGTATAGTGTAAGGATAGGCACAATAGTTCGATGGGGATGAAAGGTGGATGTAGGTAGTGTTAAGTAACAAACTATCACGTGTAGGTCTCGCGGCCTCTTGAAGCTTTCTTATTTTCTAATGTTTTTATAGTTATGCCTCAGGGTGGCTCGGTACACTAGCCTGCCGCTCTATAGGGAGGCAGCAGTCCATCAGGCCCTGAACGCAAGCCCACTGTGGTCCGCACTTACCCGCGGGGGCGCCCCTATGAATCCTTACGAGCCCCGTTGCATCGTAAACCAAAATGGCTTTTAAAACCCTA
>JACEEZ010022694.1:72888-75388 GCA_016584305.1 Chionoecetes opilio
ATAACTAAATAATAAGACTAAATAACTAAATAATAAGACTAAATAACTAAATAATAAGACTAGATAACTAAATAATAAGACTAAATAACTAAATAATAAGACCAAATAACTAAATAATAAGACCAAATAACTAAATAATAAGACTAAATAACTAAATAATAAGACTAAATAACTAAATAATAAGACTAAATAACTAAATAATAAGACCAAATAACTAAATAATAAGACTAAATAACTAAATAATAAGACTAAATAACTAAATAATAAGACTAAATAACTAAATAATAAGACTAAATAACTAAATAATAAGACTAAATAACTAAATAATAAGACTAAATAACTAAATAATAAGACCAAATAACTAAATAATAAGACTAAATAACTAAATAATAAGACTAAATAACTAAATAATAAGACAAATAACTAAATAATAAGACTAAATAACTAATAATAAAGACTAAATAACTAAATAATAAGACAAATAACTAAATAATAAGAAATAAATAACTAAAAATAAAACTAAATAACTAAATATAAGACCAAATAACTAAATAATAAGGACTAAATAACTAAATAATAAGACTAAATAACTAATAATAAGACCAAATACTAATAATAACTAATACTAAATATAAGACCAAATAAATAAATAATAAGACCAAAAACTAAATAATAAGACAATAACTAAATAATAAGACCAAATAACTAAATAATAAGACTAAATAACTAAATAATAAGACCAAATAACTAAATAATAAGACTAAATAACTAAATAATAAGACCAAATATCTAATAACTAAAGTATGTGGTGTCAAGTCAGTCACCATGCTTCAATCAGACCTCTACAGAATACGCCCCAACACACTACAGAACACCAAGGAGTCACCGTAACATCACACGACCTCTACAAAACACGCCACAACACACGACAGAACACCAAGGAGTCACCGTAACATAACACGACCTCTACAGAACACGCCCCAACACACTACAGAACACAAAATACGCTGTAACCTCACACGACCTCTACAGACACTAAGAACACAGGAGCACCGTAACTCAACACATCTACAGACACCCCAATACTAAGAACACCAAGGAGTCCCGTAACTCACACGACCTTCAGAAACCCCCACATACTACAGAACCAAATCACGAACATCACAGCTCTACAGACACTACAGAACAAAGGAGACACCTAACATCACACGACATCTACAGAACGCGCTCAACACATACAGAACAAAAGTAGACCAATAACATCTAACAGACCTCTACAGAACACGCCCCAACATACTACAGAACACAAAATTCACTGTAACATCACACGACCTCTACAGAACACTACAGAACACAAAGGAGACACCGTAACATCACACGACATCTACAGAACACGCTCCAACACACTACAGAACACAAAGGAGACACAATAACATCACACGACCTCTACAGAACACGCCCCAACATACTACAGAACACAAAATTCACTGTAACATCACACGACCTCTACAGAACACTACATAACACAAAGGAGACACCGTAACATCACACGACATCTACAGAACACGCTCCAACACACTACAGAACACAAAGGAGACACAATAACATCACAAGACCTCTACAGAACACAAAAAAGTCACCGTAACATCACACAAACACAAATTTTAAATGAAAAACTTTGGCAACACGTCTGAATAATGCGAATCATATCTAACCACTTAATGATCTAATTTTTCCACATACTTTTCCACCGAGGAGGCAGGCAATGAGCAAAGTTCTGATGCCACTCATTCTGACTTTAATAAGAGTTCGCAGAAACGTTCATGAGAGATATGCTTTAAGGACACCATGTAAGGCAGCGGCTCATAGGACGGCCAGGGGATGAAGGCCTTAAGGTCACCACTGAGAGATATGCTTTAAGGACACCATGTAAGGAAGCGGCTCATAGGACGGCCAGGGGGATGAAGGCCTTAAGGTCGCCGCTGAGAGATATGCTTTAAGGACACCATGTAAGGCAGGGGCTCATAGGACGGCCAGGGGGATGAAGGCCTTAAGGTCACCACTGAGAGATATGCTTTAAGGACACCATGTAGAGAGGCGGCTCATAGGACGGCCAGGGGGATGAAGGCCTTAAGGTCGCCGCTGAGAGATATGCTTTAAGGACACCATGTAAGGAAGGGGCTCATAGGACGGCCAGGGGGATGAAGGCCTTAAGGTCGCCGCTGAGAGATATGTTAAGGACACCATGTAGGAAGGGGTATAGACGGCAGGGATGAAGGTCTAAGTCGCCGCTGAGAGATATGCTGTAAGACACCATGTAGGAACGGCTCATAGGACGGCCAGGGGGATGAAGGCTTAAGGTCCCACTGGAGATATGCTTTAAGGACCCATGTAAGGAGGGCTCATAGGAGCAGGGGATGAAGGTCTTAAGGTCGCCGCTGAGAGATATGCTTTAAGGACACCATGTAAGGAAGCGGCTCATAGGACGGCCAGGGGGATG
>JACEEZ010022694.1:80388-90388 GCA_016584305.1 Chionoecetes opilio
CAGAAGGGAACCGCAATAATTCTATGGGAAAACATCACCACAGTATTGAACGACAGAAGGGAACCGCAATAATTCTATGGGAAACATCACCACAGTATTGAACGACAGAAGGGAACCGCAATAATTCTATGGGAAAACATCACCACAGTATTGAACGACAGAAGGGAACCGCAATAATTCTATGGGAAAACGTCACCACAGTATTGAACGACAGAAGGGAACCGCAATAATTCTATGGGAAAACATCACCACAGTATTGAACGACAGAAGGGAACCGCAATAATTCTATGGGAAAACATCACCACAGTATTGAATGCCAGAAGGGAACCGCAATAATTCTATGGGAAAACATCACCACAGTATTGAACGACAGAAGGGAACCGCAATAATTCTATGGGAAAACATCACCACAGTATTGAATGACAGAAGGGAACCGCAATAATTCTATGGGAAAACATCACCACAGTATTGAACGACAGAAGGGAACCGCAATAATTCTATGGGAAAACATCACCACAGTATTGAACGACAGAAGGGAACCGCAATAATTCTATGGGAAAACGTCACCACAGTATTGAACGACAGAAGGGAACCGCAATAATTCTATGGGAAAACATCACCACAGTATTGAACGACAGAAGGGAACCGCAATAATTCTATGGGAAAACATCACCACAGTATTGAACGACAGAAGGGAACCGCAATAATTCTATGGGAAAACATCACCACAGTATTGAACGACAGAAGGGAACCGCAATAATTCTATGGGAAAACGTCACCACAGTATTGAACGACAGAAGGGAACCGCAATAATTCTATGGGAAAACATCACCACAGTATTGAACGACAGAAGGGAACCGCAATAATTCTATGGGAAAACGTCACCACAGTATTGAACGACAAAAGGGAACCGCAATAATTCTATGGGAAAACATCACCACAGTATTGAACGACAGAAGGGAACCGCAATAATTCTATGGGAAAACGTCACCACAGTATTGAACGACAGAAGGGAACCGCAATAATTCTATGGGAAAACATCACCACAGTATTGAACGACAGAAGGGAACCGCAATAATTCTATGGGAAAACATCACCACAGTATTGAATGACAGAAGGGAACCGCAATAATTCTATGGGAAAACATCACCACAGTATTGAACGACAGAAGGGAACCGCAATAATTCTATGGGAAAACGTCACCCTGGAAAAGCAACCACACTTTCCAGCACCAAAAAAAAAAAAAATAGATGAATTTCGAACACGAGCAAATAAAAAAAAAAAAAAAAAAGCATTAACAGTATTATCACTAACAAGTATTTTCTATTTTTAACCCACAATATCATTATGCGAGGTGCGACGCGTTCCTAATTGCCGCCGTGTAATATAATATACCCAAAAGTTATAGAGAAAAATGTGATAGTTACGGTACGATGCCTGCCTTGAATAATTGGAGGAATCGGTATAGTATATAATGACCCAAAATATAACAGTGTTGAAATTAATGACTGTCTGTCTGATGATATTTGCGATTTAAGGGGAGTCCATTTTTTTTAAGTCTATTGATGTTTAGATGATTTTTTTTTTTTTTTTTACATCTCAAAGGACAAAAAAATAAAAAATAAAATAGTCTGTTTTTCCATGTTATTGGGCGACCATATTTTTTTAGGGCAAAAGTATATTGGTGGATATATATTTTTCTTCGCATCTCAAAGGACTGGCAAAAGAAAATAAGAAGAAAAAAAGAAGAAAAAGAGTGGTAAAGAGGCCTGTTTTTCCGTGTTATTTCATGTATTTATTTTCTTTCACACTCAAGAGTCCTCCTTTCCCCTCTTCCCCCCCTTCCCCTTTGTCCACCCTTCCCTCCCTCCTTACGTTCCTTCCTTCCCTCCCCTTCCCCCCCCTCTCCTTCCCCTTCCCTTCCCCTCTCTCCCTTCCCGGCCAAATTTGGGGAGGCGGTAGCAGAGTGGTTAGCGTCTCCGACTGGCGTTCTCGGTGACCCGAGTTCGATCCCCGAAGAAAACCAAAACCTTTCTGCACCGTCGAGTGGCCTAAGAACACCCACATGCCCTGCCCATCAACTCTAACTTCGAATGCGAGTGCATCGGAGGACACAGGGGGGCGGCATGAGCCTCTTCTAATCACAGGCGTCACTATTATTAAGAATCCTGCCTGCGCCACCACGGGCGAGGACCAACCATCAGAGCCCTCAAGTGAACCTCCAGAGCCTACCATCCGATCCCTGGGTCACCATTGCCTACAGGCGCTATAGGCACAAATGTATTAAAAAAAAATAAAAAAAAAAAAAAAAAAAATAAAAAGTTCCTCCCAAATAAAGTTCCCCTTTCTCCCCTTCTCTTCCTCCCTTCCCTCCCTTCACCTCAATCCCTATCTCCCTCCCCTCCCTTCACTCTTCCATAGGTCATCAACTTCCAACTTTTCATCCCTAATCCCTATCCTCCCTCCCTCCTAAAAGAAAGTAATCCCTTCTCTCCTCCGCCGTCCATCCAATATTCATCAGAGAGACAGATGGGTTGAAGGTGGTGGTGGTGGTGGTGGTGGTGGTGGTGGTGTGGTGGTGGTGTGGTGGTGGTGGTGGTGGTGGTGATTGTAATGATGATGAACGACATGATGGATGGTGATAAAACAGTAATAAAAGCAGAAGAAACAGTAATAATATCAGTAATAACAACAACAACAGTAGTAGTAGTATAGTAGTAGTAGTAGTAGTAGTAGTAGTAGTAGTAGTAGTAGTAGTAAAAGTAGTAGTAGTAGTAGTAGTAGTAGTAGTAGTAGTAGTAGTAGTAGTAGTAGTAGTAGCAGTAGTAGTAGTAGTAGTAGTAGTAGTAGTAGAAGTAGTAGTTACTGTAGTAGTAGTAGTAGTAGTAAGTAGATAGAGTAAGTAGTAGTAAGTATACTAGTAGTAATAGTAAGTAGTATATGTCGTGTAGCAATACAACGAATGACTAACAATAAATACTGATAGTAATAACAATGAGTTATTACTTGCTCGGTGAGATGCCACCGAACGCCTAACTTCTGATCTTTCTATAATTTCTGATTGGGGCAAAGCAAACCTTGTTTTGTTCAATGCCTCAAAAACCCAATTTCTTCACCTATCTACTCGACAGAACCTACCAGATAACTATCCCCTCTTCTTCAATGACACTCAACTGTCTCCTTCTTCTACAATGAACATTCTAGGACTATCCTTTACTAAAAATCTGAACTGGAAATCTCACATCTCATCTCTTGCTAAAACAGCTTCTAAGAAGTTAGGTGTGCTGTGGCGTCTGCGTCCTTTTTTTTCTCCCTCCCAATTGCTTGCTCTCTACAGGGGCCTTATCCGCCCATGTATGGAGTATGTCTCACATGTTTGGGGAGGATCCACTCATACAGCTCTCCTAAACAGGGTTGAGTCAAAAGCTTTTCGTCTCATCAACTCCTCTCCTCTGACTGACTGTCTTCAATCCTTAAATCACCGCCGCAATGTTGCTTCTCTTGCTCTCTTCTACCGTTATTTTCATGCTCACTGCTCTTCTGAACTTGCTAACTGCATGCCTCCCCGACTCCCGCGGCCTCGCTGCACAAGACTTTCTACTCATTCTCATCCTTATTCTGTCCATCTTCCTAATGCAAGAGTTAATCAGTATCTTTACTCTTTCATCCCTTTCACTGGTAAACTCTGGAACTCTCTTCCTGTTTCTATTTTTCCACTTTCCTATGACTTAAATCTTTTCAAAAGAAGAGTAACAAGACACCTCCCGAACTAAATTGGCCTACCCCTCTGTTTTTATTTTATTCTCTTATTGTCTTCTTTATAGGGACTGGCAACTAAGCGGGCTTTGTGTTACCCATTTTTGTTGTGCCCTTGGCCAGTTCCTTGTGATGTAAAAAAAAAAAAATAATAATAATAATAATAATAATGATACTACTACTACTACTACTATTAATAATAATCAAGAAAACATAAAGATAATAACAATAATGATATGTTAATGTAAAACACAAAAATCTAAAGTAAGCAAACAATTATTATCATTTTCCCACGTAGATAAGAATATTCTGTAATACATTATTGCTGTAACTCTTTTTTTTTGTTGATTATAACAGTGGTGGTGGTGGTGGTGGTGGTGGTGGTGGTGGTGGTGGTGGTGGTGGTGGTGGTGGTGGTGATGGTGGTGGTGGTGGTGGTGGTGGTGGTGGTGGTGATGGTGGTGGTGGTGGTGGTGGTGGTGGTGGTGGTGGTGGGAATGGAAGCTTTGGGAGACATGGCGAGGAAAAGTAATGAAGAAAGAACAAGAAGAGGAAAAAGAGGAAGAGGAGGAGGAGAAAGAGTTGGAGGAGTATAAGTGGAAGAAGAAAGAGGATTA
Organism: Chionoecetes opilio; assembly: GCA_016584305.1. Lineage (NCBI taxonomy): Eukaryota > Metazoa > Arthropoda > Malacostraca > Decapoda > Majidae > Chionoecetes > Chionoecetes opilio. The sequence goes on from JACEEZ010022694.1 coordinate 84,762, forward strand.
GAGAAGACGGAAAGAGGTGGAAGGGTACACGAAGAAGCGGAAGAGGATTAGAAGACACAGGAGGAGGAGGAGGAGGAGGAGGAGGAGGAGGAGGAGGAATACATAGGAATACATAGGAAGAACAGACTCCAAAAGACCTATTGGTACATAACCTAACGAGGGTATCTGCTGAACAACATACTACTAACTATCAACTACATGTAAGAGAGACCAGTTGGAAAAGGATACCATGTCCCTAAAGAAGAGAGGGACATGGAAGCCTCATAGTGAAGAATGATAGGATATGAAGTATGCTAACTACAACTACCACTACCACTAATCGATCCGGGGGACTATAATATGAAGGAGGAGGAGGAGGAGGAGGAGGAGGAGGAGGAGGAGGAGGAGGAGGAGGAGGAGGAGGAGGAGGAGGAGGAGGAGGAGGAGGAGGAGGAGGAGGAGGAGGAGGAGGAGGAGGAGGAGGAGGGAGAGGAGGGAGAGGAGGAGGAGGAGGAGGAGAGACAGAAGAACGATGAGGAATAACGCTACGAAGAAAAACGAAGGAAGTAGAGAAAGAAATCGCAACTTTTCAATCCCCTTTCTTCCCTCGTGTAAACTCCTAGTCCTTCCTCCTCTTCTTTCTACCAGACAGGACAGAACCCAGACCCACAAAACTTCCGGCTAAACTTACTACCTCTCCCTGGATCCAGCTTAAACCTGTCTTCAACTTGCGGTACCGGCGGTTGAGGTGCCACGGAAATTAGTGTTCGGAGCGTGGCGGGGCACAGCGGTTGATGGATGTCAGGAAGCGTTGGTGGTGACGTCCCCTTTCATGTATTTACACCAAGATGAGGGAGCGAGGAGGCAGGTTGTGGTAGGGAGAAGGGGAGAAGAGAGAGGCTGTAGGCTGGAGAAGAGAGGAGAGAGGGAGAAGAGAGAGTCTGTAGGCTGGAGAAGAGAGGAGAGAGGGAGAAGAGAGAGGCTGTAGGGTGAAGGAGAGAGGAGAGAGGGTCTGTACAGGCTGGGGAAGAGAGGGAGGAGAGGGTTTGTAGGCTGAAAAGAGAGGGAGAAGGGCTGTAGGCTGAAGAGAGAGAGAGGAGAGAGACTGTAGGCTAAAGAAGAGAGGGAGAAGAGAGGCTGTAGGCTGAAAAGAGGGTGGAGAGAGGCTGTAGGCTGAAAAGAGAGGGAGAAGGGCTGTAGGCTGAAGAAGAGAGGGAGGAGAGAGGGGCTGTAGGCTGAAGAAGAGAGGGAGGAGAGAGGGGCTGTAGGCTGAAGAAGAGAGGGAGGAGAGAGGCTGTAGACTGAAAAGAGGGAGGGGCTGTAGGCTGAAGAGAAGGAGGAGAGAGGGAGAAGAGAGGCTGTAGGCTGAAGAGAGAGATTAGAAGGGCTGTAGGCTGAAGAGAGCGAGGAGAGAGGGAGAAGAGAGGAAGGAGAGAGGGATGAGAGAGGGAGAAGAGAGAAGTTGTAGGCTGAAGAGAGGGAGGAGAGAGAGGCTGTACGCTGAAAAGAGAGGGTGGTGAGGGGCTGTAGGCTGAAGAGAGGGAGGTGAGATGGAGAGGAGAAGTCTAAGGAGGTAGGAGGAGGGTGTTAAAAGGGGTGTGTTTGTCTGGCGGTGGGGCGAAGGTGACGTGAAGGGCAGGGACGCGGTTACGAGGAAGGAAAGGAGGAGAAAAATGCTTAAAGGAGGAAGAAGGAATTGTTGGAACAGTTCCGAGTTCACGTATATACCTAACCTAACCTAACCTAACCTTACCTAACCTAAGCTAACCTAAACCTAACCTAACCTAACCTAACCTAACCTAAACTTAACCTAACCTAACCTAAACCTAACCTAGCCTACACTTAACCTAACCTAACCTAACCTAACCTAACCTAACCTAACCTAGCCTAACCTAAACTTAACCTAACCTAACCTAACCTAACCAAACCTAAACTTAACCTAACCTAACCTAACCTGTCGGAACAGTTTGGGTTCATGCAGAAATGTGAGATTCCAAAGTCTTTCGTGGGTTTCATCTGCCAATCGACCGTTTTTTTTTGTTTTTTTTTTATCACAAAGGACTGGCCAAGGAAAAAAAAGTAACAAAAAGCCCGTTTAGTTGCCATAGTTGACCGTTGCTTTCACGTTTTTTTCCCTGAATCTAGTACATCGTTGTGGTTTTCGTGTGTCGTAAATCGCTAGGTATTATAAAACATATCGTCTGGCGTTCATTTTAAGTGTTAGAAGATGTCTTTGGGTCTTCTTTGTTAATTTCTTATCTATCTTTTCGTTAATCTATGCCGAACGTTCCTCTTTCTGTATATCTATCAGCTTACATCTCTTCTTTCTCTCTGTCTCTCTTTGTTACTTTCTTATTTATCTTTGTTTTTCATATTTCTGTATATCTATTAGCTTTACTCTCTCTCTCTCTCTCTCTCTCTCTCTCTCTCTCTCTCTCTCTCTCTCTCTCTCTCTCTCTCTCTCTCTCTCTCTCTCTCTCTCTCTCTCTCTTGAATGGCTTACCTACATTTTCGATAACTTCCTCAACAATCCAGGCTCTTGTGATGGTGTCTTTTCGCGCGTAGTTGTTTGGGACTTACAGGAGGCGCGTTCAGTTTCCAGCTTACACATAACTTCCTGATGTTGAAGACGTTTTTCCTGCAGCGTCTCAGTGTTTGGAGGGAGTTTCCTGATACCTCTTGCCTCCTCTAGACTATCCTTGATTGGCCTGTGTAATATTGGTAGTTTTCTGATAGTTTTGGACTTAACTTAGTTGTCCGTGTTATTCTCTGAGTAGTAGTTGTTGCATGGAACTTTCATTTGTTCCCGTTGCTTATTTTGTCTTCCTTAAGGTATTATGATGTTTCTTATCATCTCGAGGCTCTACCCTATATTTTTCCCTCCTCCTCCTCCTCCTCCTCCTCCTCCTCCTCCTCCTCCTCCTCCTCCTCCTCCTCTCTTTATCTCCTCTCACCTCCACTCTTTATTCTCTCCACTACCACTTTCTTCTCCACCTACTCTTTTATCTACCCTTTTCTCCTCCTCCTCCTCCTTCTATTTATTCTCTCCACAACCACTTTCTTCTCCACCTACTCTCTTATCTACCCTTTTCTTCTCCTCCTCCTCCTTCTATTTATTCTCTCCACAAACACCCACTTCTCCACTTTCTCTCCTATATACCCTTTTCTCCTCCTCCTCCTTCTATTTATTCTCTCCACAAACACCCACTTCTCCACTTTCTCTCCTATCTACCCTTTCCTCCTCCTCTCTCTGGACTCCTTTCTTACTGTGAACTCTCATTATTTCATGTTATTAGAAACTCCAAGTATCATTTGTCGTGTGTGAAATTTTGTGCGAAGATATTTTTTTTGCTTCATTTGTCGTGTGTGAATTTTTGCGAAGATGTTTAAGATGTTTTGGTTGCTTCCTTGCGTCCTGTGCGTGTCTGTGATCTCTGTAATTTCCAGCAGCCTGACGCAGCCTGGGAGCCGCGTCGCTGCACAAAGGTAATGCAAGTACAGCGCCTGGCACACCCTTAACGGCGTCATACCCAGCCGGCGTCTCTCACCACCTGCCTCGCCATGCCATCCTTACAGAACAACACTTGAAGGTCGCTCACGTCCTTACACGACCCACTCACTCCGCGCGCCGCAAACGTGTTTCTACTTCCGTCATGCTACCGTACATAACACTATAGTCGCCAGTCACTTGCCACTGCACTAATGTCACCAGGCGCCATATATTAAGAATTTTAGCATCACTACAGACTTGTATGTGCCACTTAAGAGGCATGCACAGTAGTTTATATTATGTACATCACACTACATGTCTTCAGTGACACATACAAGTCTGTAGTGATGCTAAAAGGCCTAATATATGGCGCCTGGCGACATTAGTGCAGTAGCGAGTGACTGGCATTAGTGTTATGTACGGTAACACCCTCTTACGTGAGCTGCATGTAGTGAATCCCTGCCATGTCTATGTTCTCTGGGACGATGTGACACTATTCTCGCCTCGATAATTGTGTGAAGAAAAGAAAATAGCTTTGAGGAGATTTTTCTTGAACTCAAAATTCCTCAATCATTCCCTCAAGCTTAAGATCGAGATTTTTCCTTTACTCAAAATTCTTCAAGCTTTCCTCAAGCTTAAAGTAATCGTCCAGACCATTTCATCATTCCTGATTTAATGCAATAAAATTGTAGCCATTAGCGAGAATATCAACAATATGTTGTCATTTTTTGCATCCAGCCGTTTTTAAATAATCCGCAATCAAAATCTGCAAATTCCCCGAGTTCTCAAAATGCTCCTCAAGGCTTGCAGACGATGCGCCACGGCTCGATGACGTCACAGCAGGAAGCCTCCTCTCCCCGCGCTGACCCAGAAGCACGTAGACACAAGAGATAACTAGGGGGGGGGCACTCAGTAGAGTGCATACCTCCGCCCGAATATTTCATTTACCATGTTAAAGGATAGAGAAAATCGGATTTTCAATTGGTTGCCATGGCAACAGTTGTGATTCGATTTCATCCAAAAAATAGTTGTGATTCGATTTCATCCAAAATTAAATCAGTTCTTCCTTATACCAAATAAACTTGGTATACCAAGTTTGGTCCAAATTTATTCGTAACTTTTTGAGAAATCCTGTACACTAACAAACAAACAAAACAGACAGATCGGGGTGAAAACATAACCTCCCTCCAACTTCGTTGGCGGAGGTAAATATATAGTACTTGAAGATTTTTGGGTGTTTCTGATAGATATTTTTTGCGATATGCCACATGCATGCATCCTTTACGGGTGCAGCAAGACAGCTGTGCTTTCCAGAGAAGTTTGCACACGTTTCTGACTGATACGACGACGTTAAATCTGTGGAAGAGATTTGTGCGGCGGACACATCACCCCCCACCCACCCACACATTCCGTAGCCACACACCATAGCATAGCGTAGCCCATCACAATCTGAGGTTCGTTTTCCTCATTTACGCGAGCAGCGTCATTTATTTCTGTCTCAGATTGAGGATCGTACTCTAGATCTGTCACAGCGACAGCTGCACTGTCTGACACCGAAGTACAATCGCTCATCATCACATTTGCCGACAGGTGTCACAGGCAGACGACTGCTGTTTACATTCTCCGCTCCTGGTGTGACGTCATCAATAATATTCGTAGCCCTGTTGGAGGGAAGAAAAAAAAATTCGTGCGCTTTTTACAAAAGTCTTGTTTTTACGGAAAAAAAGCCTGGAAATCAATTATTTTTGGTAGATTAGGTGTTTTGAATGTATATTCAACATAATAAGGCAAACAAAAAATGGGTCTGGACGATTACTTTAAGATTTATATTTTTCCTTGACTCAAAAATGTTCAACCTTTCCCTCAACTTTAAGATCAAAATTTTTCCTTAACTCAAAATTCTTCAACCTTTCCCTCAAGCTTAAGATCGAGATTTTTCCTTGACTCAAAATTCCTCAACCTTTCCCTCAAGCTTAAGATCGCCAGCCTGGTCGCCATCTCCCGCCTGAAAGCCCTGCCTGCATCTGTGTCTATTGGATGGCTGCTGGAAAGCCTCGCCACCTCGCCGCGAGCCTCTGTTCCCCATGCACCTCACGGCCCGCGCCACCCGATGCCTCTTCCCACCTTCTTGCCACGCTGAAGGCGACGCACGTGCCGG
>JACEEZ010022694.1:102888-112888 GCA_016584305.1 Chionoecetes opilio
ACAGAAAAAAAAGGGGAAAAAAAGGAAAGGAAAGGAAAAAAGGGGGGGGCAAAGAAGGAAAAAAGGAAAGAGAAAAAATGAAAAGAAAAAAACCATGAAAGAAGAAAAAGAAAAAAAGAAAGGGGGGAAAAACAAGGGAAAAAGGGGGGAAGAAAAGGGAAGAAAGGAAAAGGACAGAAAAGGGGGAAGGAAAAACAGAAAAAGAAGAAAAAAGGAAGAGGAAGAAGGGGGGGAGGAAAATCGGGGAGAAGAAAAAAAGAAGAAAAATAAGGGGGAGGAAAGAAGGTTTTAGGGGGCAAGGGGGGAAGGGGGAAAAAAAAGGGAAGTGGGAGGCGAAGGGGGGAAAAACGTGGCGGGGAAAATTTTGGGGGAAAAGGGGAAGGATGGGACTGAGAGAAAAAGGAGAGGGGGAAAAGGAGAGGGGGGGAGGGGGGAGAGGGGAGGGGGGAGGGGAAGGGAGGGGGAGCCGAGAGAAGAGGAGGGAGGAGAAGAGGAGGGAAAAGAGAGGAGGAGGAGAAAAGGAGGAGGGGGAGAGGAGAGAGAGAGAGGGGAGAGGGGGAGAGAGAGAGAGGGGAAGAGAGAGGAGAGGGGAAAAGGGGGGGGAGAGGGGAGGGGGGAGAGAGGGGGAAGGGGGGAGAGGGGGGGAGAGAGAGGAGGGGGAGAGGGAGGGGGGGGGGAAAGGGAGGGAGAGGGGGGGGAGGGGGGAGAGGGGGAGAGAGGAGGGGAGAGAGAGAGGGGAGGGGGGAGGGTTTGAGAAAAGTTTGGAGAGGGAGGGAGGGGGAGAGGGGAGAGGAGGGGGGAGGAGAGGGAGAGGAGTAGAGAGGAGCAAAGGGAGGGGGGAAAGGGGGAAAGGGAAGCGAGGAGAGGAAAGGGAGGGGAGCAAGAGGAGAAGGAGCGAGGAGAGGGGGGGGAACCCCGGAGAGGGCGAGGGGAGAGGAAGAAGAGAGGGGGAGGGGAGAGGAGGGGAGAGGGGAAGAGGGGGGGTGATGGGGGGGAAAAGGGAGAGGGGAGGGGGAAGGAGAGAAAGGTGGGGAGAGGGAAGAGAGAAGAGGGAGAAGGGGGGAGAGAGAGAGAGAGAAAATTTTAAAAGAACCCAAAGGGCGACGTTTTTTGGGAGCCGCTTGGGGTAAAAGTTTATATTAGAGAAAACAAAATTTTGGCGGCAGAAATATTTCCCTTTTCCCTCTTCCCCCCTTCATCCTTTCCTTCCGTCCTTCCTCCTTTTTCCCCTCCTCCCCCTTTCCTTCCCCCTTTTTCCCCCTCCTTTTTTCCTACCCCCCCTTTCTTTTTTTCCCCCTTTCTCTGTCTTGCCTGACTGCTTTTTTCCCTTCCTCCTCCTCCTTTCCCTTTCCCCTCCCCCCTCCCCCAAACCTCTTGAAAAGTGAATGAAGGAGGTGAAGGAATGGAGAATGGCTTTTGGGAGGAGGGGGAGGAGGAGGAGGGGGGGAGGAGGAGGAGGAGGAGGGGGAGGAGGAGGGGGGAGGAGGAGGGGGAGGAGGAGGGGACAAAGAGTAAAGAGGAAGAGGAGGAGGAGGAGGGGGGAGGAGGAGGGGGAAGAAAGGATACAAAAAGGGAATTTTTTCGGGGCAGCCAAAAAAGCGATATTAAAGTAACCAAATAGAAAAAATTTTAGTATTTTTAAATTTCCCTTTTTTTTATTGATTTTGGCGGCCCCCATTTTCTCCTTTTCCTCTCTCTCTCTCTCTCTCCTCTCTCTTTCTTTTCTCTCTCTCTCTTCTCTCTCTCTCTCTCTCTCTCTCTCTCTCCCCTCTCTGATCCAATCGCAAATTCCCTCCTCCAATTCTCCCCCCCCTACCCTTCTCTCACTTTTTCCCACCCATCCTCATTTGTCTCCCTCCAACTCGTATCCTTTTCTTCCCTCCCTTCCTTCATCCCTCCTTTCCCTCCTCCCTTTCTTACTTCTTTCCTTTTTTCCTTCTTCTTTCATCCTTTGCTCCCTCCTTCCCTCCTTACTTCTTTCTTTTTTTTCCTTTTTTCCCTTCCTCTTTCATCCCTCGTTTCCCCCCTTCCCCCTTTGCCCTTCCTTTTTTCAGTGAACTCTTACTGCTGCTATGTTCGAGAGAGGTATAGAGAGAGAAAGAGAGAAAAGGAGAGGAGAGGAAAAGAGAGAGGCCCCACATTTTTTACCCCCTGGGAAAAACACTTCTTTAAATTAATAATTGGCTGGCGGTCAGTTTTGCCTCTCTCTTTTTTTTTCTCTCTCTCTCTCTCTCCTCTCTCCTCCTCTCTCTCTCTCTCTCTCTCTTCTCCCCCCCCTGTACTATTTTTCATCATCATTTTTTCCCAAAACCCAACGAAATGCTTACCCTCTCCTCCTCCTCCTCCCATGGAAAGGAAAAACCTTTTGGAAAAACCCAAAAAACAGCCCCTTTTGGGAGGAAATAATGCGAACAACAAATCATCAACGGGAAGCGCCAAAACGTTACAGTTTACAAGCGATCAAAGGGCGGATTTGCGTTTCTAGAAAAATACAAGGGACTTTTAAGCGTCGTTGCAAAGGTTTTAATTGATTTCAAAAAAAGCGCGAGTATAAAGGGAAAAAAATTGCAAAGGAATCCAAATCAAACCCGAAAAGGTTCTTTCAATACGTTCGAAGTAAGAAAAAACGTCAAAACAAGTATTGGGCGACTGAAAGATAATAATAATATCTTAGTAAATGATAATAAGAGTATAGCGTTCGTACTCAATGATTACTTTAATGCGGTTTTTATTAAAGAAGACAAAGTTCCATTACCAGAACCAGTAAACATGTTTGCGGGACTCGAAAGTGATAGATTGGAAATAGGAGAGATAACAGTAGACGAAATATCAAAGTATTTGCTGAAACTTGACCCAGCAAAATCCGTGGGGGTGTAATCTCGCCGAGATTACTTCGCGAATGTCACAGTCAACTTTCGCTCCCATTAAAGATTTTTCTCAATAAATCGCTAATGGACAAAAATGTTCCTAGTATGTGGAAATTAGCAAATGTTACACCGATATTCAAGAAAGGGAGTAAGAGCCTCGCAAGTAATTGTCGCCCAATTAGTCTAACGTCCGTGATTGTTAAACTATTTGAGAAAATATTGCGGGATAAAATAGTGTCTTTTCTCGATGAAAATAACTCAATACTAAACTCCCAGCATGGATTTCGAAATAAGAGATCCTGCTTAACAAACCTACTCGATTTTTTCAATGTCATTTATTCAAACTGGGACGCTAAAATTCCCTCGGATATAGTATACCTTGACTTCCAGAAAGCCTTCGATACAGTTCCCCATAAGCGACTTTTGACCAAGCTAAGGGCACATGGCTTAGGAGAGCAGTTATGTTCATGGATTGGCGATTGGCTTTCAAATCGTAAAAAAACGGGTAGTAATAAATGGCGAGGCATCTGATTGGTTAGATGTTACTAGTGGGGTGCCTCAGGGCTCGGTCTTGGATCCTACTCTTTTTCTGATATATATCAACGATCTGGACTGCGGACTTGTATCTAAAATATCGAAATTTGCAGATGACACCAAATTAGGCGGTAAAGCATATACTAGAGAAAACTGTGAACTCATACAACGTGATCTAGACAAACTATCAGATTGGAGTGATAAATGGCTATTAAAATTCAATTCCGATAAATGTAAAGTAATGCATATAGGCAACGATAACCTCAAATATAACTATCAAATGCAAAATAAATCGTTAACTGAAGTACAGCAGGAAAAGGATTTAGGTGTCATCATCAGTAATGATCTTAAAACCAGTACGCATTGCCTGGCTGCCAGTAAAAAGGCGAATATGATGTTGGGCTTCATCAAACGCAACTTTGAACATAAATTTCCGAAAGTAATGACACATTATACACGTCTTTGGTTAGGCCACACTTAGAATATGCCGTTCAATTCTGGTCGCCTTGTTTCGTAAAAGATCAAGCCAAATTGGAATCAGTTCAAAGAAGAGCAACCAAACTAATTCCATCTCTGCGAAATTCATCTTATGAAGAGAGAATGCGGAAACTTAATATGTTTTCCTTAAAGGATCGTCGAATCCGTGGGGACTTGATAGAAACCTTTAAGATCGTTAAAGGATTTGATGTCATTAATCAAGAGAACCTATTCGAGCCTTCTCCTCACGTGACAACAAGAAACAACGGTCTAAAACTGAATGGTCAACGTTGCAGCACAGATCTCCGTAAAAATTATTTCAATGTTAGAGTTGTTGATCGATGGAACAAGTTACCAGCAAATGTTGTCGAAGCTAGTACAATAACTTCATTTAAAAATAGACTTGACGCGTTCCGTAAAGTAAATGGGTTTTGATATTAGCCCTGCGAATTCATATTATAGTCCCCCGGATCGATTAGTGTTAGTGGTAGTTGTAGTTAGCAATAATTCATATCCTATCATTCTTCACTACGAAACTTCCATGTTCCTATCTTCTTTAGGGACATGCTATCATTTTCCAACTGTCCTCTTACATGTAGTTGATAGTTAGTAGTATGTAGTTCAACAGATACCCTAGTTATGGACCAATAGCTCTCCTGGTGTCTGTTATTCCTATGTATTCCTATGTATTCCTATGTATTCCTATGTAATCCTATGTAGTCCTATGTAGTCCTATGTATTCCTATGTAGTTCCTATGTATTCCTATGTATTCCTATGTATTCCTATGTGTTCCTATGTATTCCTATGTATTCCTATGTATTCCTCCTCCTCCTCTTCCTCTTCCGCCGTCCCTCTCCCTGTCTCCTGTCATTCCACGCCTCACTGCCTTCACACCTTCCTCTTATTTCTTCTCTCGTTTTCTTCTTTCATTTTCCCTCTGAATTTCCTATCAAGGCTCACCATCTTTAGTCCTTCGTCCTTTAGCTCCTTGATCTCTCTCTCTCTCTCTCTCTCTCTCTCTCTCTCTCTCTCTCTCTCTCTCTCTCTCTCTCTCTCTCTCTCTCTCTCTCTCTCTCTCTCTCTCTCTCTCTCTCTCTCTTTTTTTTTTTTTACCCAAACCCACCCACATCAACACACATACACCCACATCCACACGCCCCCACCCCACCCCCCCACACAGCCACCCACCCACACACACCCACACACACAGCCACCCACCCACACACACCCACACACACACACACACACACACACACACACACACACACCCATCGACCTCTTTCCATGAAGCGTGAAGCAAAGAAGAGTCATCACACACAGAGATTATCCGAAGCGGCCTCTCCTTTTCCTTACCGCTGGATGAGAGAGAGAGAGAGAGAGAGAGAGAGAGAGAGAGAGAGAGAGAGAGAGAGAGAGAGAGAGAGAGAGAGAGAGAGAGAGAGAGAGAGAGAGAGAGAGAGAGAGAGAGAGAGAGAGAGAGAGAGAGAGAGAGAGAACAAAAGAGGGAGAGAAAGAACTAAAACTGGGTGGGAAAAAGAGTATTGTGGCGATTCGGCAACCGTCGGTGAGGAGACTGACAGTTCGGCAATATTTTCATCTCGATCGTGAAATGTCAGAGGGTGAAAAGGCGCGATGCTCTCCATTGCAAGACGGCTGTGGTGTGCCCGGAGACGAGGAGGGAGGCCTTAGGGGGTTGTGGTGGAGGGGGGATGAGTGGGTATATGTAATGGGGGTGGTTATGAATTTTAAGAACATAAGAACGTAAGAAAATAAGGAAGCTACAAGAGGCCGCGAAACCTACACGTGGGAGTTCTTGTTTTTTTTTAATTTTGAGTGGGTATAGGTATGAGTGGTAAATAGGTATACAGTAAAAAAATGTCAGGTTGGTGTAGATGAATGGCAGAGGTATGTATCGTCTGACAAGAAATGCACGGTCTTTTTTTTTTTTTTTTTTTTTTTTTTTTTTTTTTTTTTTTTTTTTTTTTTTTTTTTTTTTTTTTTTTTTTTTTTTTTTTTTTTTTTTTTTTTACATTTGTGCCTATAGAGTCTGTAGTGGTTATCGAAGGACTAATGAGAAATAGAAATAATATAGATACATATATGCATGTATATTATAAATAGAGTGACAAGACACCTCCCGAACTAAATTGACCCACCCCTCTTTGTTAATTCTCTTACTGTCTTCTGTATAGGGACTGGCAACTAAACGGGTTTTGTGTGACCTCTTTTTGTTGTGCCCTGGGCCAGTCCCTTGTGATGTAAACAAAAAACAAACAAAAAATTAAGAAAATAAGAAAGAAAAATACAATAAGGAAGTAAGATCTACAGGCGGAAGATTGAGTCTACAGGCGCTATAGGCTCAAAAGTTAAAAAAAAATGTATATACTATATTTACTCCCCTCAAAGCAGCAGTAGCCAGATCAATATCTTATATAAGAGACAGTGAGAATGATCGGAGCAACCCTTCAGCCAAGTGTGAAAGGATCCGCGTCCGCCACCACCACCACTCTGGGAAGGCCGCGGACACAGCCAGGGGGGGGGGGGGGGCCACGACGGAGGACGGAGAGGAGGGGGAGGGGAGGAGGGGAGGGGATGGGGGAAGGGGGAATAAGGGAAGGGGGGAGGGGAGGAGGGGGGGGGGGGAGGAGGAAGGGGTGAGGGGAGGGGAGGGAAGGGGGCGTGGGAAGAGGAGGGGGAGGAGGAGGAGGGGGGAGGAGGAGGAGGGGGGAGGATGAGGAGGGGGGAGAAGGAGGACGGGGTAATGGCAGGAAAACAACCGGACACACACAAACACCATCAGGGCAATGTACACAGCGGTTTATACAAGGCAGGTGGTCGCTTAACAGTGTCCTCATCAGCGGCACCAGCGTTTTTCCCCCCCTTTTTTTACATCACAAAGGACTGGCCAAGGGCAAAAAAAAAAAGAAGCAGCAAAAAGCCCGCTTAGTTGCCAGTCATCAACTAAGGAGACAGTACAACCCTATAAAGGAGACAGTAAGATAGTATAAAAAGGCCAATTTAGTTCAGTTAGCTTGCCTGTCTTTATATGTCGGGTATTTTTCATGTGTTTATAATATGCTATGTTATTGAGTATGTATAGAATCAGTTTCATTCAAGGTTATGTGTTTGGTTGGGCCATATATGACAGTTATTTCGATATACTAGTACAGAATGTTGTGGTCAATAAAATATCTATCTATCTATCTGTCTCGCCCTAGCTGCCTCGACACTGTAACTTATCTCATATAAAATTGCTACTTTTTGGGCCTTATATAAATTCCCTCGATTCATAACTGTGAAAATACCTCCAAAATCCAGGATGTTTACCATCTTTCATATTGAATATCGCATTTTTATATTTTCGCTCCGGCCGCATGTAACACAGGATCTAAAACCCGTTATCGGCGTGGCGAGGTTGTTGATGGCGGTGGCGGTGGCGGCGGTAAGTCTGTGAGGCTCCGGCGCCACAATGCCCATCGCTCAGCACGGCGCCACCACCCCATCGCTCAGCACGGCGCACCACCCCATCGCTCAGCACGGCGCCACCACCCCCTCGCTCAGCACGGCGCCACCACCCCCTCGCTCAGCACGGCGCCACAATACCCATCGCTCAGCACGGCGCCACAATACCCATCGCTCAGCACGGCGCCACCACCCCATCGCTCAGCACGGCGCCACAACCCCATCGTTCAGCACGGCGCCACAACCCCATCGCTCAGCACGGCGCCACAACCCCATCGCTCAGCACGGCGCCACAATACCCATCGCATCAGCACGGCGCCACAATACTCATCGCTCAGCACGGCGCCACAATACCATCGCTCAGCACGGCGCCACAATACTCATCGCTCAGCACGGCGCCACAATACCCATCGCTCAGCACGGGCGCCACAATACTCATCGCTCAGCACGGCGCCACAATACCCATCGCTCAGCACGGCGCCCACAATACTCATCGTTCCGCACGGCGCCACAATACCCATCGCTCAGCACGGCGCACAAACTCATCGCTCAGCACGGCTCCACAATACTCATCGTTCAGCACGGCGCCACATACCCATCGCTCAGCACGGCGCCACAATACCCATCGCTCAGCACGGCGCCACAATACTCATCGCTCCGCAAGGCGCCACAATACCCATCGCTCAGCACGGCGCCACAATACTCATCGCTCCGCACGGCGCCACAATACCCATCGCTCAGCACGGCGCCACAATACTCATCGCTCCGCACGGCGCCACAATACCCATCGCTCAGCACGGCGCCACAAGAATGACGCCATGTACACAACAGGGTACATTGTTAATTGACATTAACATTAACATTAACACATACATTATTAATCCATTGTTAATGGTACATTTGTACAGGGTACATTTTAGCGTATACTCTCATCAAAATTGAATTTACAGTTTCGGCTACCCAAAACAGACAGACAGACACACGGCTACTGCTATAGCAAAACAGACAGACAGACACACGGCTACTGCTATAGTATATTAGATAGATAAGGTGGATAATATAAAATTAACCTAGGAAGGGAAATAATAGAAGGAGGACAGGAAAGGATGGTGAGGATGGAGGCTGGGCTGGGAGACGAAGAGTAAGAGGGAAGAGATAAAACACTCCAAAGTTATGTTGAATGTATCTGATAACGTTAACACTCACGTCTTCTCGGTCATGTAGTCAACACGTCCTTAGCGTCTTACCTGAAAATATAAACAAAACAAATATCAGGCGACTGAAATTTGCAGATAATAAGAAAATCTCGTAGCAACCCCACACAAACGGTAGGTACGTGAGTCTACGGAGTTAGTGAAATACGGCAAGGCGTTACCGCAGAGTTTCTTCCTGTAATTTAATACTCCTAAAAGTGTTTTTAGCCCAAAATCCCCCTTCAAAATGATTCAATCAACATGGGACTAAGCCGCTTACCATCTACGATTTATCTGTGATTTTTTTAGCCTATTCTCACATCAAAATTGAATGTACAGTTTCGGCTACCCAAAACAGACAAACAGACAGACACACGGCTACTCCTATATGATGTTAGAAGTGTACTCTAGCTATCTACAGGCGCATAACCACGCAATGGGACGAAAAAGGAACAGGCAGTAAACAAAAACTAATGAAATAAGACCAGCTGACGTACTGAGCCATGGGTGTATCAAGGCTCAGGGAATAGTTTCTAGAAAGGGCAGGTTCCCAGAGAGTATTCCTTAACCCCTTCACGCCCAGATCTTTCCTTTGCCACATAAAATAGTTTGTTGTTAGCCTTAGAATTACGAAAAGTAGCTTCATATTCCAAATTAACTAATGGACAAGGATACTATACTTGTCATATATATCAAATATTGCTTATATTACTTAAAATCGTCTAATGATACCCAAATTACAATGGGATTTACGTTCTGGGCCTCAAGGGGTTAATAAGGGCAGTTTCGTTTCCTCGGTCTTGGGGTGAATGAGCTCCGTGTGTTGTGGGAATGGTAGTCCTCAGAAGATTTAGACTCAGGACCTTCCTTGAAAGACACCACTTAGATGCGTCATTACGTCTATAGATTCAGTGATTCCCTCCTCCCCCCTCCCTCCTCCCCCTCCCTCCTTCTCCATCCCTCCCCCCTCCCTGCTCCCTCCCTTCTCCTCCTCCCCCTCAAGCTGATCTTTCTCCCCTGCGGCGGAAGGGCACGAGAAGTAAACAAAAGGTGCCTCTCCCTTGACGGCCTCCCCGCCAAACACGACGTCCTGCCTTCACAAACCTTGTCACAGCTCTAAAAAAAAGAAGATCTCGGGAATAATAATGAGCCTCCTTCGTCCCCTTCCTCGCCGGGTCCCTCTCCGTCCTCCCTGGTGATGGCAACCCTTTCCTCTTCTTCTTCTTCTTCTTCATATGCACCTTCTTCTTCTTCTTCTTCATATTCTTCTTCTTCATATTCTTCTTCTTCTTCTTCTTCTTCGTCCTCCCTAATGATGGCAACCCTTTTTTCTTTTCTTTTTTCTTCTTCTTCTTCTTCTTCTTCTTCTTCTTCTTCTTCTTCTTCTTCCCTAATGATGGCAACCCTTTTTTCTTTTCTTTCTTCTTCTTCTTCTTCTTCTTCTTCTTCTCCTTCTCCTTCTCCTT